>JAODAL010010236.1:0-106285 GCA_025379985.1 Phyllomedusa bahiana | reverse complement strand
TATTTGATCTGTGGGCCCAGTTATGAGCGGAGGGCTGGTAGTTTTTTATATTTTTTGGGGGAAAAGGATTCAGAGAACTTGAAATTTTATTCTTTTAAATCCCTGCTTTTGGGGGGTTTTTAAGGGTTTTCCATGGGGCGGAGTTCTAGTGATGCCCAGCACCCTTTGGTAAGAATGTGCACTGATAGAAGGGATTTTTATATGGTAGTGAATATTTCCCTACAGAGCTATAGATCAATCTACTCAGCTCCTCCAGCTCTATAACATTCTAGCAGATCAAGTAGCCTTCAATGTGACAGGTTCCCCTTAAGTCGCACCTCTGGTTGAAGCAGTAGTTTGTTAGAGTCTTGGCATAGTACATTATTTCTTACACCTCACAGACTATATACTACCTTCTTCATTTTCTATGTGTCAGTGGGACATGATCCAGACAAGTTTCCAGCCTCTAGATGTCAATGAAGATTCTATTCAATAGCAGCAAGCAGAGATCTTGAAAAGGATAAGGCAACAAAACACACAGTATATTGAAACGTCGCAGAGCTATACATTGTTAGTGGTTCTGCTTTTGTTGGCTGTGAATAAAAGTGCAGCAGCATTATTAGATCAATGACTAATATTATCTGCATGTGTGTAAATGTTTGCAATGGCTGATAACAGGGAACAATAGATTGCATTCTGCTGCATAGTAAATGTATATATGATAGACTTTAGGTCAGACGTTCATTATAGGTGCTGCTCAGATTAATAAAATTATAGTTAAAAATGTAAAAAAGTGATAATCCCCTCCCGATCCCCCATCATGCTGCTCTGAAGCCCCCGGGACTCGCTGCTCCTCATTTCTGGGTTCCTGTCCCAATATACAGGAGAGGTTTGCACTCCTCTGGCTCACGTTGCTTAATTTGGAGTCAGGTTAGGAAAACAAAATGTAAAATTTTGCAGCAGGTTCAGATTTAAACCTTCTATTTATCCATTCCAGGCATTCAAGTCCAAAATTTGTAACCTCTATGCATTAATCTGAAACAGGTACCAAGGGCATCTCTTTAGAGGACTCGGAGTGCTGTGCGTTATATAGAGAGCCCATTGATTTTAGTGGGAAGTGTGTAATCCTTCATGTTTCCTGTGGGGGCACTGCAGGGAAATAGACCACTTGCAGCTGGATACCTCCACGATCACAGCTGATCGATGGGAATCCCAGCTTGACAAAAACAATGTGATCGGCTTATTTTTAGAGGACCTTACTGACAAAAAGGGTTTATGAAAAATGACTTTAGACTACGGAGTTCTGTGGAAAAAAGGAAAGGGTCACCCTTTAAGGATTTTCTTCCTGTAGTAAATCTCTTTTAATGTTTTTTCAGTGCACTATATAGTGCCGATCATTGGCCTGAACTATGCAGCATTATCATGCGTCAGTAAAAATATAGCTGTCAGGAAACAATAAGAACAAAGTGAGTTCACACGTTGGATATTTCTCACCATTGTACCTATTTGTATAAGAATATCGGAGCGCTCATGGTTTTTCAGATTAGATGAAAATGGGGTCCCCTGCTGATTCATGCTGTCACCCCTTCTATTTAGGGCTTTTGTTGCCCCTTCCTGCCATTAAAGGGGTTGTCTCACTACAAGGATTGCTTTTTATGTTAAAGATCTTGCAAAAACAAGTAACTTTGCAATATATGTCCATTAAAAAGTGTCCTCCTATTTCCTAGATATCCCTCTTGTATGGGCTGCATCAGCTCATCAGGTCGCTATAGCTACAGACCTGTTTGATCTCTCATGATAGGCTGCCAGCACTGGTTGCTATAGCTACAGACCTGGCTTCTACTGCAGCCTAGTAGAAGCCAGTAAAAACTCCCCTGAATTCAAAGTGAAACCAAGAAAACAGGACTGTGGAAGGATAAATCGATGTAGTGAGACAACCCCTTTAACCTTAGCTGTTTCTCGCATGTATGTGATGGAGAAGAGGGGGAGCCTTGTGGTCATTCCTATTAGACATGACGTAGACAGAAGCTGCATCCAAGCTATGGCGGGTTGTAGAACTACAGCTCCCAGCATGCTCTGTCGCAATCAGATGCTGTGAAAGTGGAAACCCCCTTAAAATCAGAAATTATTTTTCACCAATATGTGTCTTAAGTATAGAACATGTAATTTGCAATAACAGATGGGTAGTGATGTAGTGGTTTCTCCTTGTTCCAGGTGCAACTTAAAGGGCTTTCTAGTAACATATATATATGAAAAATGTTACTCAGAAGCAGAGAAGCCCTTTAAGCTACACCTGGAACAAGGAGAAACCACTACATCACTACCATCTGTTATTGCATATTATAATATATATATATATATATATATTATATATATAAATATATATATATATATATATATATATATATATATATATATATATATATATTCTGTTCTATGGGAGTTCCCAGTACAGGGGAGCGCTGTGTTCTCCATTCTGTTCTATGGGAGTTTCCCAGTAGCAGGGGAGCACTGTGTTTCTCTCAATTCTCCTCTATAGGAGTTCCCAGTTCAGAGGAGCGCTGTGTTCTCTCCATTCTGTTCTATGGGATTTCTCAATACAGGGGAGCGCTGTGTTCTCTCCATTCTGTTCTATGGGAGTTCCCAGTACAAGGGAGCGCTGTGTTCTCTCCATTCTGTTCTATGGGAGTTCCCAGTACAGGGGAGCGCTGTGTTCTCTCCATTCTGTTCTACGGGAGTTCCCACTACAGGGGAGCGCTGTATTCTCTATTCTGTTCTATGGGAGTTCCCAGTACAGGGGAGCGCTGTGTTCTCCATTCTTTTCTATGTGAGTTCCCAGTACAGGAGAGCGCTGTATTCTCTATTCTGTTCTATGGGAGTTCCCAATACAGGGGAGCGCTGTGTTCTCTCCATTCTCCTGTATGGGAGTTTCCAGTACAGGGGAGCGCTGTGTTCTCTCCATTCTCCTGTATGGGAGTTCCCAGTACAGGGGAGCGCAGTGTTCTCTCCAGTCTGTTCTAATTCTATGGGAGCTCCGAGTACAGGGGAGCACTGACATATATATATATATATATATATATATATATATATATATATATATATATATATAATATCCTGTGATAAAATTCTAAGTTCCCAGAGAGGGGTCCTCTATTCAAGATCCTCATATTTTGGTGGTGAGGAATTACAAAGAGAGTCCCTCACTCTGGAGGACCTGTCCTGTCCTGAATTACTCTGACAGATCATTGATTTGAATGGTCATTGTGTAATGCCTACTTTCCCCTGTGGTTGTGCTGCAGGGAAATCACACACTTCACTGTCTTATTTCTTCACAAATTACAGCTTATTGAGGATGGGGGCTCCTAGCAGGGTGAACCGTGTGATCAATTTATTTTCAACGGACCCCTATAACAAGTAGGGACTGTCCAAAGTGGAGAACACCGGCTTTGGGGCCCTAGTGCAAAATCTGTATCAGATGTTTTCTTACATAGTAGAGGGGCCTTTAAGGTACCGGGGCACCTGCTACCTGTGCACCCCCTGCAGCGATGCCCCTGCTCCTGACATATCTGTAACAGTAATTGCAGAGATTGTAAATCCCCCGGGACCAGTTGTACTGATTAAAATATGGAAATTAAAAACCCTTCAGCCGAAAGCTGTTTTCAGCGTCAGTTATAATCAACGATCTCACATTAATATTCATGTTCTACTCGGGATGTGAAGTTGGGGAGTGGGGCGGCGTCACCAACCAGGGAAGGAAGACCATAAGACCGGGCGGTAAAATCAAACATGGCTGATTGGATTCCTAAGGCTGTGTTCACACAGAGTGTTTTTATTTATGTGGCGCCCCCCTCGATTTCAGTGAACTACATAATTTTTGTGGATTTTTCACTACTTGAACTGCAGTGGATAGCCATGCAAATCCATGGCCTAGGAAACTGCAAAGCTGCAGATTTTCTTGCATCATTTAGTTATTTTGCAATGGTTTTAGTGCGGGATTTACAGATGAAAAATACTATATGTGAATAAAGCCTGAAAGGGTCTGCATGGTATTTGCTGTATATTGGAACACAGCTTATTGCTCCCTGTTATCAACCATTTCATGAGTCACTGGTCCCATAGCCAGTCTCTAATTATCGAGGGGGTCCCCCCGTAGACTTTGATAGCATGTCATTAGGATATGAAATCAAAGTCTGATAAGTGCGCGTCCCACCTCTGGAATCTGCACCTATTCCGGGATCGGGCACCCGAAAGTGTCAGCTCAGAATGGAGAGTCGGTCACAGTTGTGCACAATTCTGCAGTCTGTTGTATGGGAGTTGCCAGCACAGGGGAGTGCTGTGCTCTCTCCATTAAGTTCTATAATAGTTCCCAGTACAGGGGTGCAGGGTGTTCTCCATTCTGTTCTATGGGACTTTGATTCGGCCCAAAACATTCCGCCCCTCTGTATGGAACTCCCATAGAACAAATGGAGAAACACAGTGCTCCCTGTACTGGGAAACTCCAAGAACAGAATGGAGAACACAGGCTCCTGTACTGGGAACTCCATAGAACAGAAGGGAGAACACAGCACTCCCCTGAAACTGGGAACTCCCATAGAACGAATGGAGACACCAGCGCTCCCCTGTATTGGGAACTCCCATAGAACGGGAATGGAGAACCAGCGCTCCCCTGAAACTGGGAACTCCCATAGAACAGAATGGAGAAACACAAGAGCTTCCTGTACGGGAACTCCCATAGAACAGAATGGAAAACACAGCGCTCCCCTGTACTGGGAACGCCATAGAACAGAATGGGAACACAGCACTCCCCTGTACTTGGAACGCCATAGAACAGAATGGAGAAACACAGCACTCCCCTGTACTGGGAACGCCATAGAACGATTGGAGAACACAGCGCTCCCTGTACTGGGAACTCCATAAAACAGAAAGGAGAAACAGTGCTCCCCTGAAATGGGAACTTCCATAGAACAAAATGGAGAACACAGCGCCCCCCTGTACTGGGAATTTCCTATAGAACAAAATGGGGGAGAAAAAACAGCGCTCCCCTGTACTTGGAACTTCCCCATAGAACAAATGGAGAAGCGCGCTCCGCTGTAAGGGAAATGTTTAGAACGAAGGGAACACAGTACTCCCCTGTACTGGGAACTCCCATAGAACAGAATGGAGAGAACACAGCCCCCCGCCTTTACCAGGACCTCCCATAGAACAGAATGGAGAGCTGTGGGTAAGCGCGACCGGCTCTCTATTCTGAGCCATATTTTTCAGGAGCCCATGCCAATATCTTATCAATATTCCATCAAAGTCTATGGTTGTAACACCCCTTTAATAAAAACTTCTTATGACCCTTAAACTATGTCCACAGAGCTTACTTCACAGCAAAAACGCACATTTTAATCATGCTTTTAGTAAGTGCTTACTAATATTTCATTTAATAGGACAGATAGGACACTTTTTTGCACGCTTTTTGATGCGCAAAATTCACATTCTTTCCTTGATTAAGCATCAAAATGCGTACTAAAAAAAGTGTCCTAACTGTCCGATTGAATGAAATATAAATCAGCACTTATCAGGCACACAGCTGTGATTATTGCGCACCAATTAAAATGTGATGTGCTGAGCAAGAAAACAGGAGCGTGAGATCAGTACCAGGGCGTAAACACCAAAAAAATACGTATCCTAGACTGAAAAAAAAAAACACATGAAAATATGCATCAAAATGAAATGCTGAAAAACACATCAAATGAAGAAAACACGTAAAAACACATAAAAAACTCACATAGAAAATGCATGAAATACAATGGAGTTTCCTATACTTAAAAAAAACACATGAAAATAATCAAAAATAAATGCGGAAAAGCACACCCAATGAAGAAAACACGTAAGGACAATTTTTTTGCACGCTTTTTGATGCGCAAAATTCACATTCTTTCCACGTTTATGCATCAAAATGCGTACTAAAAAGTGTCCTATTGAATGAAATATAAATCAGCACTTATCGGGCACACAGCTACAATTGTTGCTCACCGTTTAAAATGTGATGTGCTGATCAAAAAACCAGGAGCGTGGGATCATTACCAGGGCATAAACACCCAAAAAAAGTATACTGAAAAAAACCACATGAAAATATGCATCAAAAATAAGTGCTGAAAAAAGCAAATCCAATGAAAAAAAATTCGTAAAAAAACATAAAAAACACACATAGAAAATGCATTAAATACAATAAAGTTTCCTATACTGAAAAAAAAACACATGAAAATATGCATCAAAAATAAGTGCTCAAAAAAAGCAAATCCAATTAAAAAAATTGCGTAAAAAAACATAAAAAACTCACATAGAAAATGCATGAAATACAATGGAGTTTCCTATACTGAAAAAAATACACATGAAAATATGCATCAAAAATAAGTGCTCAAAAAAAGCAAATCCAATTTAAAAAATTGCGTAAAAAAACATAAAAAACTCACATAGAAAATGCATTAAATACAATGGGAGTTTCCTATACTGAAAAAAAACCACATGAAAATATGCATCAAAAATAATTGCTGAAAAAAAGCAAATCCAATAAAAAAAAATCGCGTAAAAAAACATAAAAAAACTCACATAGAAAATGCATTAAATACAATGGGAGTTTCCTATACTGAAAAAAAACACATGAAAATATGCATCAAAAAAAAATTGCTGAAAAAAAGCAAATCCAATCAAAAAAATCGCGTAAAAAAACATAAAAAAAACTCACATATAAAATGCATTACATACAATGGGAGTTTCCTATACTGAAAAAAAAAAAAATGAAAATAAGCATCAAAAAATAAGTCCCGAATAAAACAAATTCAATGAAGAAAACGCGTAAAAACACATAAAAAAAACCCCACATAGAAAATGCATTAAATAAGTGCTAATTTTACTGCAAAATTTGACAGACATTGCAGTAAGATGGCAGCCGGCTCCGTAGCATGACTCTTTATAACTGTGGGAAGAGCCCTACACCTTATATTTGGGTCTTCGGGCTTCTTACTAGCAGATTTTGCTTTCTGTGATTACATATAGTGCCGCCATATAGTAATAATACAATCACAACCATATAAAAGTCATAGTCCTTAAAGATCGTTTAAAGGGCATATAGACACATTGATTTTCCTGGGGTCCCCTTGGTCTCCCCTCTGAATGATAGCTGAGTGCACAGCGGAGGCTGCATTTGCTGCAGTGTTGGCTCGGAGCCAAAGGACTTTCCCATTCTCCGGGTTTCATCGCCGGTGCTGCCTTTCCCGCAGTGCTGCAGAGACAAGGTCATGAAGGGATTATAAGGACCAAGGTTATCCGCTGTGCGAGCATGCAGCGGGGCCGGCTGACTCCGCACACTCAGCAGGCTCTGCCCTCTGCTGCAAAGGGTTAAGGAAACCCAGTTTCTAGGGTTAGTTGGCGGCTGGAGATTGCTGTCAGCCCGAATAGACACAGAGAGGGTGAGGGATGATAATTGGTGTATGGGCTGAGAGGCAGAGCATGACTATTAGCCAGGCAGAGGCATGACGGGAGATGCAAGGTGGGGTAGGAGGGAGGGGAGCGGATTGCGTCTCTGCTGCCCATCCGTCCGTGGCTGGGATTTTCTTCCAGCGCCATTTTAGGATGTTGATTTCACTGCCGTCTCTTACACTTATTAACCAGTTTAGCCCTGATATAATGTTGTGTATGTGCAATGTGGGCACCGCCGGGCATTGATATATGCCAATGGCTGGCATGAGCGTAGTGTAACGAAAGAGTGCGGGAAAGCACATCTAATGTGTATATAGTATATACTGTTACACTAGTACTCCATATAAAAATATATATAAAATATATTATAAAAAATATATATATATATATATATATATATATATATAAAATATATATATATATTGATATATATAAAATATATACATATGCCAATGGCTGGCATGAGCGTAGTGTAACAAGAGTTGGGCAAGCAAATCTAATGCGTTTATAGTATATACGGGTTTCACTAGTATCCATATATATATATATATATAATAAAATACATATGCCAATGGCTGGCATGAGCGCAGTGTAAAGAGAGAGGTTTCGGGAAAGACATCTAATGTGTATAAAGTATATACTGTTACCTAAGTACTCCATATATATATATCTATACATATGCCAATGGCTGGCATGAGCGTAGTGTAAAGAAAGAGTGCGGACAAGCAGATCTAATGTGTATATAGTATATACTGTTACACTAAATACTCCATAAAAATATAACTTATTAACATTTAGCTGATATAATTTGTTTTATAATGTGAGTATTTCATATGCCAATTGGCTGGCATGAGCGTAGTGTAAACGAAGATGCAGGGCAAGCAGATTTTAATGTGTATATAGTATATTACTGTTACACTAGTATCCGATATATATTATACATACCAATGGCTGGCATGAGCGTAGTGTAAAGAAAGAGTGCGGACAAGCAGATCTAATGTGTATATAGTATATACTGTAACACTATTACTATATATATATATATATATACACCAATGACTGGCATGAGTGTAGTGTAAACAAGTGCAGGCAAGCAGATCTAATGTGTACAATAGTATATACTGTTACACTAGTACTATATATATATACCACCAATGGCTGGCATGAGACTAATGTAAAAAAGAAGTGCATGCAAGCAGATCTAATGCGTATAGAGTATATACTGTTACACTATTACTACATATATAGACCAATGGCTTGCATGACCATAATGTAAAGAAGGAAAGAATGCAAGCAGATCTAATGTGTACAATAGTATATACTGTTATACTAGTACTATATACATATACCAATGGCTGGCATGAGCGTAATGTAAAGAAAGCGTGATTACAAACAGATCTAATGTGTATATAGCATATATTGTTACACGAGTACTACATATATATATATACAATGGAGGAAATAATTACATGACCAGTCTGTAATTTTAAGGGTAGGTCGATTGACAGTCATTTTGTATTTCTTCCATTTTCTTACTATTGCACCAACAGTTGTCTCCTTCTCACCCAGAGTCTTACTTATGGTTTTTTAGCCCATTCCAGCTTTGTGCAGGTCTATGATCTTGTCCCTGACATCCTTAGAAAGCTCTTTGGTCTTGCCCATGTTGTACAGGTTAGAGTCTGACTAATTAGGTGACTATAAGGTGACTATGTAAGACAACTGTCTTTAATGCATGTAATGAGTTGATTAGGAGCATCTAACTGGTCTGTAGGAGCCAGAATGTTTAATAATTGGTAGGGGATCAAATACTTATTTCTCTCTGCAAAATGCAAATAAATTCATATAATTTATACAATGTGATTTTCTGGATTTTATTTTGGATATTCTATCTCTCAATGTTAAAATAAACCTACCCTTAAACTGTTCATGTCTTTGTCAGTGGGAAAACTTACACAATCAGCAAGGGATCAAATAATTATTTCCTTCACTGTATACCAATGGCTGACATGCGCATAATGCAAAGACGAAGTGCGGGCAAGCAGATCGAATGTGTATATAGTATATACTGTTATACTAGAACCACACACACACATATATATATATACACCATTGAGCGTAATGTAAAGAAGAGGTGAATGTAAGCAGATTTAATATGTATATAGTATTACACTAGTACCACATCTATATACCAATGGTTGCCATAGAAAAGCATAATGTAAAGACAGGGTGAATACAAGCAGATGTAATATGTCTATAGTATTATACTAGTATTTTAAACATACATATACCAATGACTGGCATAAAGAGAGTTTGATATAAAGAAGAAGTGCAGGCAAGCAGATCTAATGTGTATATAGTATATACTATTACCTAGTAGGGTATACATATATATAGACAGTCCTCGACTTACACTTACTCTGTCTCCTAGTTACAAACGGAGACTTATGGGGTATGCTGGCACTTGTAGTTCCATTTTCCACATCAGATAGTAGCTGTGGAACGACAAGTTCCAGCATGCCGCAGCAGCACACAAGGTGAAATCTTCTTATCAGGGGCACAGACAGCAAAACAAATGTAAAAACCCTTCCCTGCACTACCCCCCCCCCCAAAAAAAAAAAAAACCCTTTTCTGCCTGATTTCCATTCAATAAATCTACCTGGGTTCACCTCTACATCTCCCCGCATTGGGAATCACTTGTGCACCTTATATTTGCTGCTCAGGAGTCCAGAAGTATTGATGAATATAGAAGCAGTAATGACACCTCCCGAGTGTCGCTCTTCTGTGGGGACAGTCGCTACTTTTTGTTTTTCATCAGGGGGTGATTTGATAGTCTGACAGTGGACATTATAGTGGGGTCATAATGGTCTATTTTGGGTCTTAATGACCTGTTATTTTTTTGTTTGTCCATGAGCCTTTTTGATTTATTTTTCCACTGACATAGACCTATAAGAGGTTGGTTACTGTGTGGGGTAGATAGAATAATAATGTTACCAATGCGTCAATGCCGATTATGTGCAGGTTTATCCCCCATAATAAAGCATTTGGGGAAGGGGTAAGCATACAAATATTCTTCACTTAGGATTTTCTTATTTGTTCCTATAGATTTTTTTTTTTTCATGCCACTATAGGGCTGGTATTATAATACACTGCAATTTGTCTGTACGGGCTTCCAAGTAGGTGTAATAGGTGTACAAAGATGGCTGACCTGGGCAGTTTGTTATTGCGTGGTTGAAAAGCCAATGAGCTCAGAGAAATCCTCCTCCCTATGTAAAAGAGTCAGGTGCTGCAATTGCTCTTTTAAGGGATTTAATGGCCAGTACTGATACCGACCTGATCCCAGACCTTCCACAGTGTCCCTCTTTCGGAGAGACATTCCCTATTTTTGACCCATATCCCTCTGTCCCTCTCTACCCCTAAAATATCCCTTTTTTTAACCTTATAATTAAACTTGTATCAATAAACTTACTGTATTGTCCCAGATAAGTCTCTCTCTGGTTTCTAGAGTGTAAAATACTGGTTGGATTCTAATTAGAACCTGACCTTAGAAAATCCGAGCTGTGTAGCCTACAGCTCGGATTTTCTATTGCGGTCTCTGGGGACGATTTACAGTCGGATTTTGGCGGATTCTAAATACTGAATCCGCTTTAAAATCCGACTGTAAACCGGTCCAGTGGAGACACAGCCTAACAGCATAGTAGCATACAGAGTATGTATACTGTATAATGTTAAGGCTAGGTCTACAATGAAAATGTTAAAATGCTGTCGGATTTTTCGACAGCATTTTAACATCACCGTATCACGGTTTGTGGCGCAGGTTTGCGCAAAAAAAACTTGGTCGGTTTTCGGATTTTGAATTCCCTACTACACTGAATGTACTGGAATCAGGGCTGCCATCATCTATTAACTGCTTCAGGGACCCATACAGCCAAATCAAATGGGGCCCCCACCCATTACTAGTTCCTATTTTTTAACATATCAGTGGGCCCCTTTTGGATTAGGGCCCCTGACATGAGTACTGCCCGTACTGTCCTATTGGCACCCCTGTCTAGCATATAACAGAAAATAGAACATGTTTTATAGTCCGGCACTGGCCGGTGGTTTATAAACCCTACAATAGAAAATCCCTGCTGTGAAGACTACATCTCGGATTTTCTATTGGGGTCCATGGGGTGCTGGTTACAGTCAGATTTTTGCGGATTCTGCAGGGTGAACCATTTATATGGTTTCACCTAAATGAAATGGGAATGGTTGGTGATATCAACTTCCTGTTTGTGACACATTAGTATATGGGAGGGGGAAAACTTTTCACGATGGGTGTTGACCATGGCGGCCATTTTGAAGTTGGCCATTTTTGATCCAACTTTATTTTATCCAAAGGGAAGAGGGTCATGTAACACATAAAACTTATTGAGAATTTCACAAGAAACACAATGGTGTACTTGGTTTTAAAATAACTTTATTCTTTCAGGAGTTATTTACAAGTTTATGGCCACTTATAAAATGTGTTCAAAGTGCTGCCCATTGTGTTGGATCGTCAATGCAACACTCTTCTCCCACTCTTGATGCACTGATAGAAACACCGCAGAAGAGATGCTAGCACAGGCTCCCAGTATCAGATGCTTCAGATGCTGCACATCTTGTATCTTCACAGTATAGACAATTTCCTTCAGATGACCCCAAAGTTAAAAGTCTAAGGGAGTCAGATCGGGAGACCTTGGTGGCCATTCAACTGGCCCACGACGACCAATCCACTTTCCAGGAAACTGCCCTCTTTATGCACTGAAGACGGCTCGTTCCCTGAGTCTTACCAGCAAGATGGTGCACCACCACATTATGGGTGTCGGGTCCGAGCATTCCTACATGAACAGTTTCCTGGAGAGTGGATTGGTCATCGTGGGCCAGTTGAATGGCCACCAAGGTCTCCCGATCTGACTCCCTTAGACTTTTATCTTTGGGGTCATCTGAAGGAAATTGTCTATACTGTGAAGATACAAGATGTGCAGCATCTGAAGCAGCTGATACTGGGAGCCTGTGCTAGCATCTCTTCTGCAGTGTTGCTATCAGTGTGTCAAGAGTGGGAGAAGAGGGTTGCATTGACGATCCAACACAATGGGCAGCACTTTGAACACATTTTATAAGTGGTCATAAACTTGTAAATAACTCATGAAGGAATAAAGTTATGCTAAAACCAAGCACATAATTGTGTTTCTTGTGAAACTCTTAATAAGTTTGATGTGTTACATGACCCTCTTCCCATTGGAAAAAATAAAGTTGGATCCAAAATGTCCACCTTCAAAATGGCCGCCATGGTCAACACCCATCTTGAAAAGTTTTCCAACTCCCATATGCTAATGTGCCACAAACAGGAAGTTGATATCACCAACCATTCCCATTTTATTTAGGTGTATCCATATAAATGGCCCACACTGTAGATACTGAATCCATTTAAAAATCCAACCAAAAGCCAGTGCAGTGTAGACAAGGCACAAGTGTCCCTCTTTGACCATCCAAAAAGTTGGGAGATATGTTAATGATGCCATGTTGGTTTTCTCTTTCCTTCCTATTTCAATAACATGAGACAGAAGGGTGACTTACATTCTTGTATTTAGGGAAGCGCCCATCCCATTGACCAGCTCATAGTGGTGGCATGATGTGCCCCTATGTATATGAAAAGTTCCTTCCTTTAAGAATGCAACACTTTGTCTAAAATATTGCTGTATTGTTTGGTTTTTTTTGTTCCGCTTGCTGTCAGTGAATGTCAACAGTGTCGATAAGATTGAGAGACTCTCAAACCTGATTCTTCTCTGTGTAAATATCGTGGTGCGTCAATCATAATTTTGAGGAATTCTGGACAATTTTGTGATTCGTTCTCTTTGTTCAAGTAGTTAAAATTCCAATTCTTCATTTTTTTTTTCTTTCAAAAAATCATTTTGTGAAAGTTGGGAAGCAGCCATTACATTTCCGATGGTCACAGACTCCTATATAGTAAATGTGCCCAGTTATTCTGCAATTATCCAGTCAATATTATACTAGGGTGCTTTGGGCCCACCAAGTATACTCTACGGGCCCACCAGTGGAGTTGATTCTTGGGGCCCACCAGTGGAGTTGATTCTTGGAGCGCACCAGTGGAATTGATTCTTGGGACCCACCAGTGGAGTTGATTCTTGCGGAAACCAGTGGAGTAGATTCTTAGGCCCACCAGTGGAGTAGATTCTTGGGGCCCACCAGTGGAGTAGATTCTTAGGGCCCACCAGTGGAGCTGATTCTTGGAGCCCACCAGTGGAGTTGATTCTTGGAGCCCACCAGTAGAGTTGATTCTTGGAGCCCACCAGTGGAATTGATTCTTGGGACCCACCAGTGGAGTTGATTCTTGCGGAAACCAGTGGAGTAGATTCGTAGGCCCACCAGTGGAGATGATTCTTGGAGCCCACCCGTGGAGTTGATTCTTGGGGCCCACCAGTGGAGTTGATTCTTGCGGAAACCAGTGGAGTAGATTCTTAGGCCCACCAGTGGAGTTGATTCTTGGAGCCCACCAGTGGAGTAGATTCTTGGGGCCCACCAGTGGAGTAGATTCTTGGGGCCCACCAGTGGAGTAGATTCTTGGGGCCCACCAGTGGAGTAGATTCTTAGGGCCCACCAGTGGAGTAGATTCTTGGGGCCACCAGTGCAGTTGATTCTTGCGGCCATCAATGGAATTGATTCTTGGGGCCCACCAGTGGAGTGGATTCTTGGGGCCCGACCCACACCTACTGTACATAACTACATTTTTTGCACATTCTTCTTGCTTTCGGTCTCTGTATTTCTCCCTAAAAAGCAGCTGCAAGTCTGCTATTCTCACTAGCCAAATTTGCCTTTGGGCCCACAATGAACTAAGGACCACCAGGGTTTTCCCTGCTCCCTGGAAGGCCAGTCCAAGCCTGTTTGCTACCATACAGGAATCTGGACAAGTTAAGCGATGGACCCCTGTAGAAACCATATTGGAGGTTATATAAACTGATGGATTAAAGGGGATTTGCCAGGACACAAGTTTCTTACCTCTCCTTATCAGCACAGGGAGAATGTCAACAAATCACGATGAGTCATGAAGGCTGCAGGGCTGAGAGGGAGGGGGTGAGTAAGGAGTGAGGAATCCAAGGGAGCGTCTCAAAACTTAAGTGAAATAATAAACAGTACAACAGTGGATTCTCAATACAGCAAGACACAGCCTCAGACTGCACTTTCTACCTGGTGCCTTAAAAGTTGATTCATTTTGCCTGTTATCAGATAAGCTGGGTCGTGTCTAGTGGAAGCTTTCAGGTAACTAAGGGGGATTGAGAAATGCTGTAGCTCTCAGAGTCTTCACTTTTTGTAATCACATATATTTAGAAAAGTGATTAAATACCCATTTTGGAGGTTCCCACGTTAACATTACATGGTGGCAAAACCCCTTTAAGCTTAGATTTAGTTTAGTGTTTTGATTATTTATGGTGGGTTGCAAAAGTATTTTTGTATTGGTCCTAATTTTAAATGTTACAGCCACAAACTTAAATGGATTTTATTGATATTTTATGTGACAGAGCAATACAAAGTAGCAAATATTTGTGTAAAGAAAATGATACGTGCTTTCTCAAATTTTTGATTGTTAGAGAACGTTAGTGAACAAACAGCATCATGAAAACTAAGGAACCCATCAGACAGCTCAGGGATAAAGTTGTGGCAAAGTGTATTGCAGGGTCAGGCTTTAAAAAACAGCTTTGAACATCTCACGGAGCTCTGTTCAATTTTTCATCTGTAAATGGAAGGTGTATGGCACAACTGCTAACCTACCAAGACATGTCCGTCCACCTAAACTGACAGCCCAGACAAGGAGAGCACTAATTAGAGAAGCAGCCAAGAGGCCCAGGGTAACTCTGGAGGAGTTGCAGAGATCCAGAGTTGGGGGGGAAATCTATCCACAGGACAACTTTTAGTCGTGTCCTCCACAAATCTGCCCATTATGGAAGAGGGGCAAGAAGAAAGCTCTTTGTGAAAGCCATAAAAGGTCCCATTTACAGAAAGCTCTGTAGGAAACACAGCAAGAATGTGGAAGAAGAGACTGTGGTCAGATGAGACCTAAATGCCAAACGCTATGTATGGAGGAAACACTGCAGTGTATCCCCCTGAGCACAGCATCCCCACCGTGAAGCCTGGAGGGGGCAGCATCATGCTGGGGGGAGGCTTTGTGTCAGCAAACAGGAAGTGGGAGCCTGAAGCTGTAGAACCACCTACAGCCTGAACAGGAAGTGTGAGCCTAAAGTTATAGAATCGCCCACAGCGTGAACAGGAAGTGGGAGCCTGGAGCTGTAGAACCACCCACAGCCTGAACAGGAAGTGGGAGCCTGAAGCTATAGAATCGCCCACAGCGTCAACAGGAAGTGGGAATCTGAAGCTGTAGAACCACCCACAGCCTGAACAGGAAGTTGGAGCCTGAAGCTGTAGAATCGCCCACAGCGTGAACAGGAAGTGGGAACCTGAAGCTGTAGAACCGTCCATAGCCTAAAAAGGAAGTGGGAGCCTGAAGCTGTAGAACCACCAACAGCCTGAACAGGAAGTGGGGGCCTGAAGCTGTAGAACTGCCCACTGCCTGAACAGGAAGTGAAATCCAGGTGCTGGCTGTGAAGAGCAGGCTCTGTAAAACAGTCTGATGAGAAAACCCCTTTAATCAGTCAAAGATAAGGACTGTACGTCCAAAAGAGGGACTCTGTGGAAAGTCTTGGATCAGGGTTGGTGTCAGAGCTGCCCATTAAATCCCTTAGAAAAGTGACTGCAGTATCCAATTATTTTCCATAGGGAGGAGGATCCTCCAGTAAAACTGTGTAAAATATGTGTATGTGCAGCCCCTCCCCAAATGCTTTATTATGGGGGGCAGGGAATGGGAGTAATATACATAATTAGCACCGGCATATCCATACATTTTTTATGTGCAAAGTCTCATATGGCTATGTCAGTGGAAAAATAAAAAATAAAAATACAGCTCATGGAGAAATAAAAAAATAAAACCTTGGACATTATTGCCCAAAAGTAGGTCGGTAATGAAGGGGTTAATGACGCTAATGCTCTCAGTCTTTTATACTACCCTCTGGTGGTCATATGTGTTATTGCAGATTTGCACACAAAAAAAAACAATTGGATATCTTTAAAGCGATTACAGATTTTAGCATCAGGATCTCTTGACATATTTTTCAGACATTTGGAAGGTAAACCAGTATTCTGCTAAATGATTAGCTGAGGCACCTGGAGGAATTTTTCTGTATTGGGTTTTTTCCTGTACAGGTTACATACAGTGATCAGTATTCTGTGCTGGAAACACAGGGTGATAATTGGGAATTTTAGAAACACCAGAGTGACAGTGACAATCTGTCAAGGAACAACATGAAAAAATTGTGCCAGGTGGCGGAATTGGCAGCTCGCCAGGAGTTCTGCTTCCAACCTGTGTTGTTCACAAAGAGCACATTTCAGGGCTCCGCTCACAGGAATAATGATAGGACGCTCCTGGGTTCCTGTGCTCAATTTGTGACACGGCCCTGTCAGCTATCAAAGGCCATTTACTGGATCTGCTTATGTGGCTGACAGGTGACAGGTTGTTGGGCCCCATTAAGCACCAGAGACTGGGTATGACTGTGGTCTCTGCAACATCTATAAATACCCCACTGTCTGCACCCCCTATAGATACTCCACTGTCTGCACCCCTTATAAATACTCCACTGTCTGCACCCCCTATAAATAATCCACTTTCTGCACCCCTATAATAATCCTTTTTCTCCACCTCTACACCTATAGCCATTTACACATGTGTCTTCTATGGCTACTCTCCTATGGACCTATGCACCCCTATAGATAATGTATTATCTGCATCTATGCACCCATATACATATTCTATTATCTGCATCTATGCACCCCTATAGATAATGCATTATCTGGACCTGTGCACCCTTATAGATACTCTATTATCTGCACCTCTATACTTATAGCTGTTCCATTATCCGCGCCTGTGCCTTCTATGGCCACTTATCTATCTGCACCTCTGCAACCCCAATAACTATTCCATTATTTGTAATTCTGCACCTTCTATATCTAATCTACTATCTGCACTTTTTTTGGCTACTCCTTTTATGCCCCCCTATAGATACTCCAAGATCTGCACCTGCATTCTCTATAGCCATTCCATTATCCGCATCCTGTATAGTTTGATACAAAAGCCGCGGTCGGTTTTCGGATTTCCTGCCGGCCCAGTACATGGCCTCCACAGGAATCTGACGGGTATCCGGCGGAATATAGAGCATGTTCTATCTTGTGCCAGTCGTCCAGTCGTTTCTTCAGTAGAAAATCCGCAGTGCAGAGTACAGCACGGATTTTCTATTGAAGTCTACACAGCGCTGGATACATCCAGATTTTGGCGGATTCAAAATACTGAATCCGCTGAAATTCCGACAAGAATCTAGTGCTGTATAGACATAGCCTATGGGCAATCACATAAGAGTCTAAACCCTGAAGCAATGGGAACCGCCAGTGGTCACTGATGGGCAATTGTAATGGAAGGGCAATACTTTACATGGGCATTTATGATCCATGCTGCAAGGACTGTACAGACATAGGGCGACGTATGTATTTTGGCGCTCAGACGCCATTTTTTTCGCGCATTAGTAGCGTAGAATGCGCCTGAATCTATGAACCTGTTCTATTGCGGGTCACAGATTTATCGCTTTCTAGCTACAAAGCTACATTTCTGGCTCAGGTAAACCACTTCTAAAGTGCTCTACCTGTTCCAGCAGTAATGCGCCTGGATTTGCCGTACTGAAGTTATAAATGTGGAGCTTCGTACGGTTCTAGTGCGACACCTCCAGCGCCCCCCCTCCCCCCCCATCTCAGGCGCATTACAAAGTGCAACGGACGCTTTATAATGTGCCTAATTTTGGAGTGCGCCTGCTCATACATCGAGCGCACAGAGTTGCAGGGTTGTAGGGCTCCCATCTACATAACTCCCAAGTGTCCCTCTTTTTATATGTTTTTATGTATAAGAGTGTCTCACAGCACTCTATACATGTGTCCTGTTCTATGCCAAAATTTGGGCCGAGACGATGGGTAGGTGAAGGTAGGCGACCGCCTAGGGTGCCACTTCATCCCAGACAGAAAAGGGGGTACAGTGAGGCATGGAGTGGGCTGAATTTTCCATTTGGGGAGCACTTTATGCCTTTGTCCCAGCCCTGGCTATACCACGTTGGAATCGGTATGACAGTTGTGCGGCAAACTTTGGCACATTAGTATGATTCTGGTATGGCATGACCCCCCCCCCCCCTCCATCCCCCAAACTTAGCGCATTTAAAAGTGTTGTGTCTGGTGCAGAGTGTGCCAAGTTTGGGTGTACGACTGTTCATATGTCTATAGAACAGGGCTACCACAGGTTTTTGGCCACAAAGCACAGCAAAAAAAAACTAGTGCAGCCCCATTCATGCATGTCGCCCTAAGTGTCCCTCTTTGACCATCTTATAAAGTTGGGAAGTGTGTCCATTTGCCGTGTGCCATAAATAACACTGTTGACTTCTTTTATGACAGAGGTTCCAGTGTGCCCCGTCGGGTACCAGGCCATAGGTGCCAATGCTAGCTTTGCATCCCTATATCTCCCCCCCAACATATGGTACTTTATGCTTCTCCTATGTGATGTTTCATTACTGTCGTCAAGGCTGGCTTCCTGTTTATATGTATACGCTCCCTCTCATTTGGGTTATCTTACTGGTTTATGGTTTCCTGCCCTACACACGACCATGTCATATATAGAGATGTGAATACGAAGTGTGGCAGGACCAGCTCACTCCTCTTACTGGTACATATCTTATCTGGCGCCTTCGTGCTGCACTTGGCTAGGCGTGGATATTTCCAGTTCAGCATTCCTATACAGACTATGGGTCACATGTAGGAATGAAGGAAGGTGCATCGAAGTTCAATTTCTCATCTTTTTTCCATGTATGAAGGTATGAAAGTTGTTTTTGTGCGTCATAAATGGTGTGTAAAGTTCCCCGCACCTCGCCTGTGTGTTTGGTGCATTATGGAACTTAGGTGCATTAGTAATGAGCCAAACATGTATACAGACTATAGACAGGCTGGAAATAACAGAAGTCATTAGAATAGCATGTCATTGACTAGAAACTATGGGACTGATCCTGCTTGGAGGAACCACAGATCCCAGTAAGACCTGTGCTGTTCTGGCTCTTGCTGTATGTAGAATAAAGGGTGAGAGCAGCAAAAATAATTTCAAATTTAATGTAGTAAAAATGTAAAATATAAAAATCTGAACAACATCATCAGAGGGTGATTTAATGTAAACATTTTTTTTTAGATTCTATTCATTTTAAATATATTTTATAGGAGATATTTTTTATCTTTTTGGGATATTATATATCTTTATATTAATTGTATATGATAACATTTTTATTAAATTTAAATAATTTAATTTTATATAGTTTAATCATTATCAGAAATTACTTTTCATTATTGTACTGGTGGAAGTTGAGAAATATTGAACATTTTTTTCCCCCTAACAGCAAATCTAGCTCCACCTCGACCCCTCGGGCTCAGGCACCACATTGGAATAGGTCTGCCTGTCTGAGTAGTAATGTGCCTAGTTCTGCCGAACCACATTCATAGATGTGTCTAATATTACGAGTGTGGTGCGACGCCCCCAGAACGCCCCCAGAACACCCCCTCATGTTCGGCGCATTAGAAGGTGTCGAGTCTTACGACCAATGCGCCTAACACATTCATTAGGTGCATTAGACATCATAGCCGTTCAGTTAGGTGCGTTGTGCGGCAGAAAAAGGGTGAAAAAACCCGATCATACATGTCGCCCTTTGTCTCCAGAAGTATGTGTTAGAGCAGTGCAAACTCTGAAACAAAGCACATGCACCCAGCTTTCCTAGAGATCTGAATAGTGAGTCTGTGTAATATATTAATAGCACCCAGCAGCCTGTTCAGGAGTCTAGGAAAGCTTGGTGGGAGCTGTAGTGGCGTACGTGTTACCTACCACCTAACCTTCCCAAAGCAGCCGACCATCAAGTCCTCATGCATTGATCATTTATTTCTATTTATGTTTTATTTTTATATTTATTTATGTTTTTTTTTTATTTGTTTATTTTTGGGGGCGGCCGATAAATAGACACAATAGAAAACAATATTTGGTTCTGCACATCCCAAAAACTTTTTTGAAAAAATTGAGCATAAGTGCACACTGATGTGGCAGTAACATACAAACACAATCCAATATCAGTAGCACACTACTAGCAAAAAGGCACATAGGAATTTTTGGAAAAGCATTTCTGCTACTTAGGATACATGAAAACATTTTTGGAGGTTCTTAGTTCATATTTTTGATCAAAACTGTTTAAGCTCTCATGACAATCGACAAGGCGACCTCAATACAGGTGGGCACCTACTCTATTGATACCTCTCTTGGTGCCTGTTCAGTCCTCCACATTTCAGGGAGAGAAGATTCCTGCTACAAAGTACCCTGCATTGATTTAAAAGCCTGTGCAGGTGGGTAAAGTAGAGGCTTTTAAATCAATGCAGGGTACTTTGTAGCAGGAATCTTCTCTCCCTGAAATGTGGAGGTCTGAATAGGCACCAAGAGAGGTAACGTTAGTGTAGGTTCCCACCTGTATTGAGGTCCCCTTGCTGATTGGGAGGTTTTGATCAAAAATGTGAACTAAGAGCCTCAAAAAAATTTCATGTATTCTAAGTAGCAGAAATGCAAAATGGGAACATACTCTAAGGGTGCATTCACACAGCAGTGACAAAATATCGGTCGTGTTTTCCGACCGGTATTTAGTCTTTTTTTGGCACATAGGGGGACGACTTTTGTCCGAGGTTTGCAGATTCACGCCCTCCCCCTTCATATTCACATGTTCATGTTCTACCCGAAAAACGGGCGGAAGAATGAACATGTTCTAAATTTTTCGGAACGCTGGCGGTGTAAAAAAACGTCCAACAGAAAATCCGTGCACTGCGGACTGCTGTACGGATTTTCTATTTAAGTCTATGCAGATGGTTGACAGTCACTTCACAGACGCCTTTCAAATCTGAAAACTGTCTGTAAATCCAACCGAAAACCTGTGCCGTGCGGACGGGCCCTAAGGGTAGGTTCACACGCTGTTTGTTAAATCCGTTTTTGGGTATTGTTTACGCACCGATAAACAGGCCCCGAAACGTATTTCACAATGTTCAAGTGTGATTACATTGATTTCTATGTAAAATACGTATCGTCGTTCAGACAATACGTATTTCATATCCGTTTTTGCATTGCATAAAATGGATGTCAATTCTTGATCCGTTTTATGCATTGAAAAGCCCATAGAAACAATAGGGATACGTTTCTGCGGTCCAAAAAACTCATCCAAATACTACCACACTTTGTGCTATGTTTCTGGATGCTTTTGACGCCATACATTTTACATATTGAAAAAACGTATCCAAGTCGCCGTCTGCACAGACCCGAAAGCTTCATGGATGGACGAATGGACGATGGCCCGGTCCAGTGATGTCATGGGCGGCTGACGGTACTCATGGGATTTCTCCTACTGCTTGAAATAGGTTATGTTATCAATAGAAACTATTGATTAGCAGCCACTGCCCCACTACAGCTAAAATAACCGGCCTGGAAGCTATCACAGACTGGAGGTTTATACTCCATGTTCATAGATTCATTTTTTTTATAAATAAAAAAAATATATTTGTAATACAGAGGCCGGCGGGGTAATGGTATATCGGCTGTGGTTGTACATAGGACTGCAAGAAAACCTGCTACGATATCCTAAATGTATTTAGGCACAGAGAGAATTCTGGGTCCTGGAGTATTATCTCCTGTACAGACACTGGAGCGATTGTGCTGATAAAACAGGGAGATGGAAAGGAGGACATTTCTATGTATCTGTGCCCTGAATAAGGGACCAAGGAATACTTCAAACATTCTATCTATCTATCTATCTATTATATCTATCTATCTATCTATCTCATATCTATCTATCTATCTCATATCTACCTATCTATCTATCTATCTATCTATCTCATATCTATCTACCTATCTATCTTTCTTATATCTATCTATCTATCTATCTATCTATCTCATATCTATCTATCTATCTCATATCTATGTATCTATCTATCTATCTATCTATCTATCCCATATCTATCTATCTATCTATCTATCTATCTATCTATCTATCTATGCATCTATCTATCTATCTATCTATCTATCTATCTATCTATCTCATATCTATCTATCTATCTATCTATCTATCTATCTATCTCATATCTATCTATCTATCTCATATCTATCTATCTATCTCATATCTATCTATCTATCTCATATCTATCTATCTATCTCATATCTATCTATCTATCTCATATCTATCTATCTATCTATCTATCTATCTATCTATCTATCTATCTATCTATCTCATATCTATCTACCATCTATCTTTCTTATATCTATCTATCTATCTCATATCTATCTATCTATCTATCTATGTCATATTTTTTATCTATCTCATATCTATCTATCTCATATCTTTTTATCTATCTCATATCTATCTTATATTTATCTATCTATATGATATCTATCTGTGTATCTCATATAATTCTATTATCTATCAGTCTCATATCTCTCTATATTATAATATTCTATTATATATCTATCTGTCTAATGTCTTTCTATCTACCTCATATCCATATACTGTATGCATGTAAGTGTCTCATATCTTTTTGTTTATGTATCTATTTCTCTATCTCATATCTATATTTCTCATATAAATCTATCTTATATAATTTTATTATTTATTTATCAATCTAATATCTATCTATTATGTGTAATCTATTACAGTATCTATCAATCTCTTATCTATCTATCTATCTATTATCTATCTCATATCTATCTATCTATTAAATATCTATCTATCCTCTATCTATCTATCTCATATCTATCTATCTATCTATCTATCTCCTATCTATCTATCTCATATCTATCTATCTGTCTATCTATCTCTCATATCTATCTCTCTCATATCTATCTGTCTATCTATCTATCTATCTCATATCTATCTATCTATCTATCTATCTCATATATATCTATCTATCATCTCTCATATCTATCTATCTATCTATATATCTATCTATCTATCTATCTATCTATCTATCTATCTACAGCTAACAAATATAACTCAAAGCTAGTAAGCCCTGTGATCTCTAGTGATAAAACTTCCCACCTTGCATCATTTGATTTCTCACAACTTCTCTTCTTCCTCTTTTGCAGTACGGCCGGTCAGATAGTTACCGCGTGGCCACCACGCAGGACAATAAAGAAGGTGAATCCACTCAGCAGAGTAAAGCAAAGAAAGAAATGGATGATCTTAAGAAGGAAGTGTCCATGGTGAGTCTCGCATTCCTCTCGCCTTAGATATATCAGTTTAGGGCGTGGAGTCTTTTTAATTAACACTAACCCAGACATCTATGTAACTTGGAGAATATAATGGAGAGTATAATGCAACATAAAAGTGTTATGGGCAAACTTTCTATGGCATTTTCGCACAAAATTTGGCTCATTCAAAAGTTTTGTTTTTAGTGCAGACTGCGGCAAGTTTGGAGTTACGACTGTCCATACATCTATAGAACAGTGCTATAACACTTTTTTGGCTCAAGATACACCAATAATGGTGCCAGTGCGTTCATACATGTCGCCCTAAGTTCTTTGCCTGAGGTCCAGTGATGTGGGCCTCTCCGGAGTTCATGACATCCTCACTCCTTGCAGGAGTAGACTCGGTGGTTGGACACCGACTAAGGATACAGCAGTTGAGGAGGTCGCTAGTCTAAGCCATTGGCCCCATGGCACACTTAGTCTGTTCTGGTATCTGGTTTATTTGTGTACCCATCACTGCCCTTCTCTAACTTTCCTTGTCGTTGCAGACGGAGCACAAAATGTCCATTGAAGAAGTGTGTCGGAAATACAATACAGACTGCGTACAGGTCAGTGCCTCCATATTATGACACATCATTGAAGATCATCCATTAAGTTCATACAAATAAAGCACCATATTGCAAAGACATACACTACCGTTCAAAAGTTTGTCACTTAGAAATGTCCTTATTTTTGAAAGAAAAGCACAGTTTTTTTCAATGAAGCTAACATTAAATGAATCAGAAATCCACCCTATACAATGTTAATGTGGTAAATGACTATTCTAGCTGCAGACGTCTGGTTGTTAATGCAATATCTACATAGGTGTTGTGGCAGACTGGCTACATGTAGTTGCCTGTTGCTGCCACTAGGTGGAGATATAACAGAGTGGTATATACAACATGCCACCAAGGATACCTGGCCTTGGTGGCATAAGAGCCAGCTGTAAGTGGTTGGCAACTATATAGGATTAGTTTGGCTTTTCAGCCGTTCCTGGGTTGGCTCTTATTGGGAGTAGACAATGCGTTGGGTGGGCGTCTACTCCCCATGTTCCAGGCCACGCTTTGGATAGGGCTCGGGAGTCCTATAAAATGTCGGGTCCTTCAGGTGTACAGGGGGGCGTGGTCTGCTACCAGAGGGTGGAGCAGCAGAGGAGCTAGAGACGGAGGCTGAGGAGAAGCCAGAACCCAGCAGGACACTGGGTAAGAGAGTGTTGTGGTACTCAGCGATAGGCTGGGGCCACGGATAGACAGGGACTACATGTGTGTAGTTAGTGGCCAGACGGCCTGAGGTTTTCCGTCTATGATTTATGTTTGTTTTCTGTATGCTTTATCCGGAGCATGAATAAAGCTGGCTGCGGCCAGTATAAAACTGACGCCTGGTGTCGGAGTGCTATATACCGGAGGGCCAATCCGTTTAACCCAAACGGCGATCCCAGAGCTAAAGACCCCCTAATACTGTCCAAGATGGCGACGGGACAAGTGTGAGTCTTACAATTGGTGGAGGCATAATTGGCACAATTGAGTTGGCACAGTTTTGGCACGAAGTTGTACCTGATGTGGTGCAGGTGAAGTCTTGCCACAGCGAGATTTAAAGGGCCAGAAGCCTAAAATTGGTGCTTCTTTAAGAAAGACTGTTGCTGTTGGTGACATTTTTTTGTTTGGCCATGGAGGAACTCCTTGCCCAGCTGATGCAGTCCATGCAGGAGTCTGAGCAGCTGACGGCCACCATGCGGGAGGATAATAAAAGGCTCCAGGCACAGCTGAAGACCCAGAGAGAGAGGCTGTGTCACCAAGGGAGACTGCGCAAGATGATGTGAGAGCCCGACGTGCTGTACAGAGGGCAATGTGGAAGATGACTGCAGAGGAAGATGTGGAGGTCTTCCTTACAGCGTTTGAGCGGGTGGCAGTAAGCGAGAGGCTACCTCCAGAGCAGTGGGCAGATGTCCTGGTGCCCTATCTGACTGGCAGAACCCAGAGGGTGTACTGTGGTTTATCCCTGCAGGACAGTAGAAACTACTCCAAACTTAAGATGGAGATTGTGGAGTGTCTGGGGTTAACAAGGACTGTTGATGTCCAGGAGATTACAAAGCCAGAAGTGGGAAAATCTGTTGCTATGGGCAACCAACCTGAGGACTGCCGGAGCGGATGTCCTGTGGCCAGGAGGCCGTATCACCCATCGAAGAAGGGGTCCACTTCCGGAGAGATGAAGTTGCCACGGGACCTGTGTCCTGATGTTGCCATGGGCAACCGCATTCATCCGTCGGAGCCTGCTACCACCATCCAGCAGAGGGAGCCATGTTGGAGATGCCACAGAGTGGAGAGGTGTGCTCCTGACTGCCCTCTCAGGAGGAGGCCAGAGAGGTCACAGCGGCAAGCCCTGGAGCTTCAGGTGAATGGAGCCCCACCCCAGGCTGACATGGACAGTCAGCAGGAGCAATCCAGACTGAACTCAGCCATCATACCTGGTAAGACTGCTCCAGTGGGGTTGGTTATGGGCTATGGGACTGTAGATCATATGCATGATATATGTGAGGACTTGGCTGGGCTGGAC
Source organism: Phyllomedusa bahiana (assembly GCA_025379985.1). Classification (NCBI taxonomy): domain Eukaryota; kingdom Metazoa; phylum Chordata; class Amphibia; order Anura; family Hylidae; genus Phyllomedusa; species Phyllomedusa bahiana. Next base: position 79,830 of record JAODAL010010236.1, on the reverse strand, counting down.
GGAGGCCCAAATATGCTGACAAGCCAGAAGAGTCCTGAGAGCAGTGGACTTGCAGAGTCTGAAGGACTTGGTTCCTTACATGCAATGGTGCATATTGAAAATGCTACTAAAGTGTTAAATATATGTGTAACTCATAGCCATGTCACACAGTCTGAGCAGGGGGCTGTTAGCTGTAGCACAAAGTTAGCCCCAGTTACTGCGGCCCTGTGTGAACAAGCAGCTAGAGGTGGTGCAGCTGCAGTAATGGCCAAGTGTGAAGTAGCTGCTAAAGTAGGAGCAGGGTGTAGCTCAGGAGCGGCCGTGTGTGAAGAAAATGCAATGTGTGAACAGGCTGCTGCAGCCAGAGCAGCAGGGGGGATTAGCGCTAGTGCGCCCCTAGAGGTCATAAGGGAGAGCAGCACAAGTAGCACAGGGGATGTGTGTCCTGGGAGGGATAGCCAGCAGTTATGTGCTGCTCTTGTTGGTCCCAGAGAGATATTTGCCTGCTTTAATGGGGACTCTGCAAGTTTGTTGCCTGATAGAGAAATGGCCTGCCATGAATGTGATTGCTCTGCTGCTGTGTTTGAGGGCTCTGCTACCATGCATGAGGAGACTGAGTGTGCATGTGCTGGTTAGTTACCAAGGGGAAAAAACACTCTGTGAAGAGTCTCGGGTGCAGTGTGGGAGTGGATGCTGTAGTGTGTCAGTGCGACAGAGTACTGGTGATGTTGATTGTTCAAATGAGAGTGATAATACGTTTGTAAAGAAAACGTGTGCTAAGGCAGATTTTGTGTGCAGCCCTGAGCAGTGTATTACAGAGAAGGGGATCTGTGATGGAAATCCAGATTGTGACCCTGCAGGGAATGAAGCGAACAGTCATGCTGGGACCTGTAGTGCACCTGAGGTCACTTGCTCCTATGGTTGCTGTATTTCCAGTAGCTTTTACTGCAGTGGTAACAAAGACTGCAGTGACTGTAGGAATGGAAAATGTGAGCTGCTAGACCCAGAAAAGAAGAGGGGTTGCTCAGGCGCTAGTGAGGGGCAGGTCAGTATGTTTGAACCCTCAGATGGGAAGGAAATCCCTAGTAATGAAGCTGAGGTAAATGCAATGAATTCCCTATGTGCAGTGTTTGTCAGCAGTATCCCTGAGATAACTGGCAGGTATACTGAGAGTTCTCCCTTGGAGATAGATACAGGGGATGTGGAGGAAGTGTCTCCATATGTTGTTGCAGTAAGGTCTGAACAGCGTCCTAGGAGAGGCGTTCTGTCAACCTGCCATAAGTCATGAGGTTGGTGAGGTTCCTGAGCATGTTTGCTGTATACTCACTGTAAAGGAAAGTAAAGTTTTGGAGATGGTCAACACTTCTCATATGTGTGTTGCTAGTGGTGATACCCAAGTAATAGAGAAGTGTGTAGACAGTGTACAGGGGTCTGGTGTGGACTCTGACGGGTTGGGTGAATTTGATAGCATACCTGATGCAGGAGTAGTCCTGACAGGCGCTAAGAGTTCTCCCATGGTGACAGCTAGTAGCCAAGAGGCAGAGCTTCAAGAGCGGGTCAATGAGGACCAGATGACTTGTTTTGAAGGGAGGTTTTGGTCTCATCATGATCCTGCAGACAAAGAGGTAGCAGGTTGGGGCTTAGGTGCGCCCCTAAGAGCAATGGTGGATAGTGACCCTGAGAGGGTTGATGTCATTACTGCCTCTGGTGAAGTTAGTGGGGTTGCTGGATCCAACCAAGGGTCTCCTGCTTATATGACACCCAAAATAGGGAAGAAACTGCCCAGTGGGCACAATACCAAGCTAGTCTATGTGTGGGAAAAGGCTACTAGGTCTGATAGCGCTGATAGTGAGGTTGTCAGGAATAGCCCTGTGAATGTCGGCATACGGGCTGAAGGTGGTAACATTGTTGTAGAGTGTGCATGTGTTACGCCACTGGTGGTAAGTGGCTATGACCTGTCCGGTTGCTAGTGGGAGGAGTGCATGGTATGAGCCCACACTGAGCTGTGCAGGAATGTTGTCGCCCGAGGTTGTAGGAAGACAGTTGCCTCAAAATAGGAGCTTTGACCCCGGAGGGAGCCTGGGCAATGTTGAGAAAGCCTACGGGCTTTATCAGCGGGGAGGGCTATGTGGCAGACTGGCTACATGTAGTTGCCTGTTGCCGCCACTAGATGGAGATATACCAGAGTATATACAACATGCCACCAAGGATACCTGGCCTTGGTGGGATAAGAGCCAGCTGTATGTATTGTCAGCCACTCTAAGTGGTTGGCAACTGTATAGGATTAGTTTGGCTTTTCAGCCATTCCTGGGTTGGCTCTTATTGGGAGTAGACAATGCGTTGGGTGGGCGTCTACTCCCCATGTTCCAGGCCACGCTTTGGATAGGGCTCGGGAGTCCTATAAAATGTCGGGTCCTTCAGGTGTACATGGGGGCGTGGTCTGCTACCAGAGGGTGGAGCAGCAGAGGAGCTAGAGACAGAGGCTGAGGAGAAGCCAGAACCCAGCAGGACACTGGGTAAGAGAGTGTTGTGATACTCGGCGATAGGCTGGGGCCACGGTTAGACAGGGACTACATGTGTGTCGTTAGTGGCCAGACGGCCTGAGGTTTTCCGTTTATGATTTATGTTTGTTTTCTGTACGCTTTATCCGGAGCATGAATAAAGCTGGCTGCGGCCAGTATAAAACTGACGCCTGGTGTTGGAGTGCTATATACCGGAGTGCCAATCCGTTTAACCCAAACGGCGATCCCAGAGCTAAAGACCCCCTAAGACTGTCCAAGATGGCGGCGGGACGAGTGTGAGTCTTACAGTGTATAGAGGCCCATTTCCAACAACCATCACTCCAGTGTTCTAATGGTACATTGTGTTTGCTAACTGTGTAAGAAAGCTATTGGATATTTTGAACACCCTTGAAAACCCTTGTGCAAGCATGTTAGCACAGCTGAAAACAGTTTTGCTGATTAGAGAAGCTATAAAACTGAACTTCCTTTGAGCTAGTTGAGAATCTGGAGCATTACATTTGCTGGTTCGATTAAACTCGCAAAATGGTCAGAAAAAGAGAACTTTCATGTGAAACTTGACAGTGTATTCTTGTGCTGAGAGATGAAGGCTATTCCATGCGAGAAATTGCCAAGAAACTGAAGATTTCCAACAAGAGTGTGTACTACTCCCTTCAGAGGAGAGCACAAACAGGCTCTAACCAGAGTAGTAAGAGAAGTGGGAGGCCCCGCTGCACAACTGAGCAAGAAGACAAGTACATTAGAGTACCTAGTTTGAGAAATTGTCACCTCACAGGTCCTCAACTGGCAGCTTCATTAAATAGTACCCACAAAACACCAGTGTCAATGCCTCCAGTGAAGAGGCGACTACGGGATGCTGGCCTTCAGGGCAGAGTAGCAAAGAAAAAGCCATATCTGAGACTGGCTAATAAAAGGAAAAGATTAATATGAGCTAAAGAACACAGACATTGGACAGAGGAAGATTGGAAACAAGTGTTATGGACAGACGAATTGAAGTTTGAGGTGTTTGGATCACACAGAAGAACATTTGTGAGATGCAAAACAACTGAAAAGATGCTGGAAGAGGGTCTGACGCCATCTGTCAAGCATGGTGGTGGTCATGTGATGGTCTGGGGTTGCTGTTGTGCTAGTGGAGGTATGTGATGGTTTGGGGTTGCTTTGGTGCTGGTAAAGTAGGAGATTTGTACAAGGTAAAAGGGATTTTGAATCAGGAAGGCTATCACCCCATTCTGCAACGCTATGCCATACCCTGTGGGGGGTGCTTGATTGGAGCCAATTTCATCCTGCAACAGGACAATGACCCAAAGCCACCTCCAAATTCTGCAAGAACTATTTAGGGAAGAAGCAGGCAGCTGGTATTCTATCTGTAATGGAGTGGCTGCGCAGTCACCAGAACTTAACCCCATTGAGCTGTTGTGGGAGCAGCTTGACCGTATGGTACCCAAAAAAAGTGCCCATCAAGCCAATCCAACTTGTGGGAGGGGCTTCTGGAAGCATGGGGTGAAATTTCTCTAGATGACCTCAGCAAATTAACAGCTAGAATGCCAAAGGTCTGCAATGCTGGAACTGCTGCAAAGGGAACATTATCTGACGAAGGCAAAGTTTGAAGTAGAAAGTTATTATTTCAAATAAAAATCATTATTTCTAACCTTGTCAATGTCTGGATGAGATTTCTTTTCATTTTGCAACTCGTTTGATAAATAAAAGTATCAGTGAAAACACAAATTTGTCTGGGTGACCACAATCTTTTGAATGGTAGTGTAGCTGAGAAGCATAGAGCTACACCAAAAGTGCATGTTACGCCATGAAATGAGCAGTTTTCGTTTTCTTTCCACAGGGGTTGACCCTCAGTAAAGCAGCTGAGATCCTTCTCAGGGATGGTCCTAATGCACTCACTCCCCCACCTACCACACCCGAGTGGATCAAATTTTGTCGTCAGCTCTTCGGTGGCTTTTCCATCCTGCTGTGGATAGGAGCTATTCTCTGCTTTTGGCATACGGGATCCAAGCGGGTACAGAGGACGATCCTGCAAATGACAATGTGAGCAGAGCACTTATCTCTACAATTGTGATTTTATATGTCTGTTTGATGACGATGAACATCAATGGTCTATGGACCATGATGCCTGCTATGGACCATAGACCATATGGACTTGGCTTGGCCTCATCTTTTATTTCGATAATAAGGATCTTTACCCTCTCCACTGGCCCTACAACATTATGAGATAGGGCAACCTGTTTCCAATGGCTAAGGATCCTCTGGTGTCCACCAGTCCCTTTTGATCTTTGCTATATGACCCTCATATCCTTTATATACACAGGACATGATCATCTTAGTGTGTACAGAATATACATATATATTTGGTCTGCCCTCATCATTTATTTCAATAGACAGTGGGGATCTTAGCCCTCCTTACATGCCCTACAACATTAGGGTATGCAGTGTGGGGCATATGGTTTGAGCAGTGACCGGCTGAACCCCTAACCCCTGTAACCTCTGCAGCACTCAAACGTCTATTTTAAAAAGACCATCTCTGGATATGACGCTGAGCACGCGCACACAACTTCTTTGGTCGATCATGGCGAGGCATGTTCTGAGTGAAACCTGTCTTGGCCACCGTGCGGCAGCTCAGTTTTAGGATGTTGGCAATCTTCTTATAGCCTAGGCCGTCTTTATGTAGAGCAAGCAACTATTCTTTTTTCCAGATCCTCACACAGTTCTTTGCCATAAGGGGACAATGTTGAACTTCCAGTGATCAGTATGAGAGAGTGTGAGAACATAAACACCAAATTTAACACACTTGCTCCCCATTCACACCTGAGACCTTGTAACTCTGATGAGTCACATAACACCGTGGAGGGAAAATGGAAAACTGGGAACAATTTGTCCATTTTCACTTAGGGGTGAACTCCCTTTCATTGCCAGCAGTTTAGACATTGATGGCTGTGTGGTGAGTAATTTTGAGGGCACCAAATTTACACTGTTAAACAAGCTGTACACTGATTACATTGTAGAAGAGTGAAGAAATCAGGCGATACCTTTTAGAGGCTGAGTATATTTGATGGTAAGCTTCTGAATGTACTAGCTCTCTTCGTCGGACTTGATGTTATACGAGAAACCGAACATTCACAGATCTTAAAATAACAAAATATGATATAAGCAGGGAAGTTATATACAACAGGTCAGAAATAAACAATCTGCAAACTTGTGAGGCGTGACAGGAGGATCGTTAATTCTTGCTGTTATTTGTTTGCTATCAGATATTGATTTGTGGCCCCCACAGTTCATACATAGTGTAATATGAAGATAGCATGGATATTAAGCCCATATTGCAATGTTTGAAATGTTTTCATTATATTATATTCCCATTCCTTTCTCTCCCTCCACTTAAAATGTCCCATTAAATCACAGCCCGCAAATCTTCAATTAAGTGACCTTCCCTGGAGAAATGTGCGGCTACTGGGAGATCTGTTCTGCTGTTATTAATAGTCAATCTGTGCGAGTTCATGCACTGCCTGCATCCCTGTCCTGTTTGCCCCACATAGAGGCCTGTGGTGGGACATTGCACACACATAATCAGATTCACCACGTTGATGACCTGCAGGTCACCTGCATGTCCCCCCTAATTTTGTGTACATGCTGTAACTATGGAACAGGTACACTGTCAGCAGTGTGAGTGTGCCTGCAGGTCTTGCACCTGTTTTGCAGGCAGGGTTAGGTGCCATATTCTGTTGGGGTCTTCAGGGCACTCCGGACAATAATTTGTAGCATGCTTGGTGGTTACTGAAAAGAAAGGAGAGGTGGGACTGGCAATATTTCTTTCAGTCTGTTGTCCTTATGTAGCAAAGGTTGGAGTGCCTTGGCAATCTTTCGTAGGATCTCCTGCTGTGGATTGTAGGTGACAACTAGGGGCACTCGGGCTTCATCCTGGGCATTTTTGTATGTAAGCAGACTGTCCCTGTTAATGGCTGCAGCTTTGCTTAGTTGGTCGTTTGTCAATTTTGGTCCCAGTCAGAGGAATTCAGTCCTAAGATCTAGGAGGTGCTTGTCCAGGTCTGCTTTGTTGGAGCAAATACAATTGTATCTTATAGCCTGGCTGTATTTAATAGATTGTTTTGTATGTTTGGGGTAGAAGCTGTTGTTTCTCATGTAGGCAGTTCCGTCTGTTGATTTATGGTATATTGATATGAGTAGCCAGTGGTCTTTAATGTGTATAGTGGTATCCAGAAAGTGGATTTTGCTATCGGAATAGATAAGTTTAAGGTTGATGGTGAAAGTCATTAAAATGTCGCCATGGACATTAAGTAGGGCTTCCTCACTTGCAGTCCAGATGATCCAGATATCATCAATTTAACGAAGGTAAAACATACATTTTGTGGAGCATGTTGATAGATATGCTCCTTCCAGTTCTGCCATAAAGAAATTTGCGTACTATGGTGCGCGTCTTGAACCCATTGGCGTTCCCATTTGCTGAAGGTTTTTCCAGGTGCACCTGACATGCTGCAATCCCATCCTTGTGGGGAATGTTGGAGTACAAGGAATTCAGATTCATGGTGGCCAAAATGGTAACACCTGGCAGTAGGCCCAGGGCATTAAGTTTGTTTACAAGGTCAGTGGTGTCCTGGATGTAGCTAGGAGTATCTCTAACCAGGGGTTTTAGGAGATTTTTTACCCAACCTGAGATGTTGTCTGTCAATGTCCCAATGCCCAAAATTATAAGATTCCCAAGGTTCCCATATAGTAATCCATTTTTCTTTTATTTAATCTTTTAAAAAGACAAATACGCATATCTGATCAAGTAAGCTGACGCGTTTCGGCTGCTGCCTTAGTCATAGCTCCAAACCCATTCATTACACCAAACTTGAAAGTGACCCCACAGAGGCCTGTAAAAAACAACTTATTGACATGATCAAAAAATTTCTGATCCAGAGACAAGTAAAACTACTCATCCTGGAGGATTCCAGGCGGAGTTGCTTCTATATGCTCCCCAATATCCAGAAAAACAGCTCCTTTAAGGTGTTAAGTGGTAGCAGTCACACAGGGATCCTGAGGGCTAAAGCCCCTGTGTGCTACCGGTTTTATAATTGACACATGGTAGATTGGGACCTAGTTATAAATTTTGTTTTAGAGCCCAAGTTAACCTTTGATGGTGTCAATGGTGTTTAACCCCTTAACGACCGGCCACCGTCTTTTGGCGTTGGGCATTCCAGGTCATTCGTTTGCAACGACATCATTTGGCGTCGCTGCAGACATCGGGGATTGCGGCTCCCGCTGCAGCAGCAGTGTTGAGAACAGGGGTGTACTTCACAGCCCTGTTCCCAGCACAGCCCCTGCAAGTGCCGGGAGGCGGGAGACACCTCCGCTTCCCGGCGCTTAACCCTTTGATTGCCACAGTTTGTGACCGCAGCATAATCAAAGGGCTTTCCTCTGCTATGTCAGGTGATCGGGACTCTGGTGACCCGACAGAGCCCAGGGAAGGGTTGCACAGTCACCCCTGGGGACCTAGAGTAACCCCGGGGCAGGCTGTGTAACAAGCCTGTGTGCTGCCCTGACTGCTGCCTGTGTCAAACTGACACAGATTATAATGTATTAGCATATATGAATATGATAATACATTACTAAGTGTAAAGAAAAAAAATGTAAGTTATCCTTTCATGGAATTTTTATTTATTTTTTTAAAGTAAAAAACAAAGTGTATAAAAATAAATAAAATAAAAATAAATATTTAATAAAAAATTATAGTGCCTAAATTACACACAGAAAAACTACACATATTAGGTATCCACATGACCATAATAACCTTTAGAATTAATCTAACAAGTTATAAGGTGTAAAATGTGAATGGTGTAAAAAAAAATGTAAAGAAACAAAAAAAATTTGAAAAAATTGAAAAAATTTGAAAAAAATTCTGGGATCATTTATAAGTGAACATAAACTATTCCCCCAAAAAGTACGACTCTCGCATAAAACGAGGCCTCACACAACTGCGTCATTGAAAAAATAAAAAAGTTACCACTGTTGAAACGCAAGAAGGCAAAAACTAAAAAAATGTGCTGGTCATTAAGTACTTCAGGTATTCGCCTTAAGGGGTTAAAGAAAGGAGGCGAAAAACTGGGAAAATGATTTAGTCACTGATATAATTGGTCAGAGAAGGAAAAAGTGTCACAAGAATGTCTTATTGGAGTTACTTGACACTCTAGAAGATACATGTAATGCAATGAGCTAGGTCTGGTGAAAGTGCCTTGTAAAAGTAATGATGATGTCTTTCTTGATTGTAGATGTTTGTGGTCTCTTTTTTCAGCTGTACCTAGGTATCGTTTTAGCCGCTGTGGTGATCATTACTGGCTGCTTCTCTTACTACCAAGAGGCCAAGAGCTCAAAGATCATGGAGTCCTTTAAGAACATGGTGCCCCAGGTGTGTATGGTGGTCTGTATTTCATCCTGTCTCCAGTTCCAACTTCCCCTCAGTTCTTACATCATGTTCCACAAGTTGTATCCTTCTGGAAGAACATATCTCTGCATGTTTTACTCCAAACTTTCCAAAGTTCATTACACTTTGAATTTTTCTTAGTCTTCCCCGGTGGGCCCCCAGAATAATTTCCACTAGTGGGTCCCTAGAATGAAATTCAACTAGTGGGCCCCAAAAACAACTCCATTGGTTGGCCCCCAGAATCAATTCCACTGGGGGGCCTCTAGAATGAAATTTCACTGGTGGGCCCCAAAAACAATTCCATTGGTGAGCCCCCAGAAATGATTTCACTGTGGGCCCAAAGTATCAACTCCACTGGTGGGTTCTAGAATGAAATTCCACTGGTGGGCCCCATAGAATGAAATTCCATTGGTGGACTCCAAAAACAATTCCATTGTTGAGCCCCCAGAATCAACTCCACTGATGGGCACAAAGTATCAACTCCACTGGTGGGCCCCATAGAATGAAATTCCACTGGTGGACCCCAAAAACAATTCCATTGGTGAGCCCCCAGAAAAGAATTCACTGTTGGGCCCAAAGTATCAACTCCACTGGTGGGTTCTAGAATGAAATTCCACTGGTGGGCCCCAAGAATAAATTCCATTGGTGGACTCCAAAAACAATTCCTTTTTGGGAGCCCCCAGAATCAACTCCATGATGGGCACAAAGTATCAATCCACTGGTGGCCCATTAGAATGAAATTCCACTGGTGGACCCCAAAAACAATTCCATTGGTGGGACCCCAGAATCAACTCCACTGGTGGGCCCCCAGAATCAACTCCACTGGTGGGCCCCTAGAATGAAATTTCACCGATGGGCCCCCGGAATCAACTCAATCATGTTCCACAAGTTGCATCCTTTTGGAAGAAAACTTATCTCCGCATGTTTTACTCCAAACCTTCCAAAGTTCTTTGAATCTGTCATAGTATTCTTCCTTGTGAAGCCGATTGCTATCTGTTCCCATTCTTCTTCTAGCAAGCTTTAGTCATCCGAGAAGGTGAGAAGATGCAGTTGAACGCTGAGGAAGTTGTGGTCGGTGACCTGGTGGAGATCAAAGGTGGAGACAGAGTGCCAGCTGATCTTAGGATTATTTCCGCCCATGGTTGCAAAGTAAGCTAATATAGCTAATAGCCAATATCAAGTTTTGCCAACACAGATGATCCCTGTAGAGCATTTCATAAGACCTCCATACACATAGGAGTACAGTTGGGCAAACCTCCCAGTTTTGGCGGGGCTGACCAACCGTCTTCTCTGTATGGTTGTGTCCTGATGTTCCCCCAACAGATAATGTTGGAAAGAACGATAAGCATTCAGAATTTCACTGTTTAATTCTGACTTTAGAGACATAAGCCACCACCACAGGTGACTGGCTGTGGTCTACTCCCTTCTTGGCTAAGATGAACATACAGACTACAGAGGATCAAGAGTAGTAGCTGTCAGCTGCATAGCCATTTGTCTGACAGCTAATGAAGATGTATGGTTATTATAAGTCAGGGGTGCACAATGTTATATTATACCTCTCCCAGGGGTCACAGTAAATCTTAGAGGGGTATTTCCCATCAGACCTTTATGACACTTTAATTGTAAATACCCAAAATGGCTGAGAGGTCCTGGTTCCACTTAAAGGACGTCCAGAGATCACAATGGGGATCTCCTGCTCCAACAAAAGGACATGAGCCGCTTATTCTCGTGTATTTTGGGGGTGGGGGTTACAGAAGTGGCTGTTTCACAACTATAGCTAGAGAGAACAGCTCACATATATGGCCTCGTCTCTATCATCTTCTCCTCTCTGGAGTCTGGAACCTAGCAGACATTTGTGGATCTGCCCTGATTGTGTCAGAAATACTTATTTGAGGAAGAAATTCAGAAATAATACAAAAACTTTTTTTACTGGATTGCTCATTTAGGTGGCTTAAAATAGAATAGACAGCCGTATAGTGCCAGCCATATAGTGCCCACCATTCAGTGTCCATCATAACAGTGCCAGTCATACAGCACCCTCCATAACAGTGCCAGCATACAGCACCCTCCATAACAGTGCCAGCCATACAGCACCCTCCATAACAGTGCCACCATACAGCACCCTCCATAACAGTGCCAGCCATACAGTGTCCACCATAAAAGTCCTAGCCGTACATTGCCCACAATAACAGTGCCGGCCATACAGTGTCCACCATAAAAGTGCTAGCCGTACATTGCCCACAATAACAGTGCCGGCCATACACTGTCCACCATAAAAGTGCTTGCCATACACTGTCCACCATAAAAGTGTAGTAAGCCATACAGTGCGGATACTGTCCACCATAAAAGTGCTTGCCATACACTGTCCACCATAACAATGCCAGCCATGCAGCATCCTCCATAACAGTGCCAGCCATACAGAGCCCACCATAAGAGTGTTAGCCATACAGTGTCCACCATAAAAGTGCTAGCCATACAATTCCAGCCATACAGTGTCCACCACAAAAGTGCTAGCCATACAGTGCCAGCCATACAGTGCCCACTACAACAGTGCCAGCCAAACAGTGTCCACCATAAGAGCGCTAGCCATATAGTGCCAACCATAAGAATAACAGCCATACACTGCCCACCATTCAGTGTCCACCATAACAATGCCAGCCATACACTGCACACCATAACAGTGCCAGCCATATAGGGCCTAACATAACAATGCCAGCCATACACTGCAGACAATATCAGATCCAGCCATATAGTGCCCCCCATAACAGATCCAGGCATACAGTGCCTACCATAACAGTGCCAGCCACACACTGCACACCATAACAGTGCCAGCCATACGGTACCCAGCATAACAGTTCCAGCCAAACAGTGACCTTCAAAACCAGCCATACATTGCCCTCCATAATAGTGCCCACCATAACAGTGCCAGTCATACAGTGCCTATTATAACAGTGCCATCAGCTGAAGATGAAGTATGAGGACAGAGACAAACCATGTTTGTGTCCTGATGGCTAGGAGCCAGGCAAAGGGGCACCAGAGGCCGCATGTTGTTCACCCTGCTTTAAGTGTTAATCCCTTGCACATCACTTACAACCATCCATTTACAGACCACGCTATGGAACATCCGTGAAATGTTTGCATTAGTAGCTTCTACTACATCATATGCCTCAACTATATTGGTGGTTTTCAGCAACACCAACATCTCTAAGTGACCATCTTCATAGAAGTTTCCCATCATTTCATGAGAAACCCAATAGTCAACATCTTTTGGCAGATAATTAACAATTCTAGTAACTGAAGGGGTGTTCCCACCATAGACTTTGTACTGGGAAATCCCATAGAACAGAATGGAGAGTCGAGTGCAGGCATGAAGGCTCTTCATTCTGAGCCGACTCTTTCTGAGACCCGCACCTATCAGACTTTGATGGCATATCCTAAGTCTATGGTCGGCACACCCATATGTTGTTCATTGACTCCTCAATAGATGTCATTTCTGACTTGATTGTCTTCAATCCAATCTTTACAAAATAATAACTTTTTTTGTGTGTCCTTATATGCGAATTACTTCTCCTTATTCATTCCTTCTCTCTCCCTACTCTTCTCTTATTTCCCTCCCTATTCCTCCCACCTTTATACTCTTTCAGGTAGATAACTCTTCTCTGACAGGTGAATCTGAGCCCCAGACTAGGTCACCCGACTGCACCCATGATAACCCACTTGAGACACGTAACATCACTTTCTTCTCCACCAACTGTGTAGAAGGTAATTTTTACTTTGCCCAGAAGAAAACTGTTTATATCATCGGTGAAGGTTATCGTGAAGTTGGCCATAGACGTTAAATGAATGTTGTCCAAACCCACCAATTTTGACAAGACCGCGCAATTCATCCAATGTGTATGGGGGTGTCTTACCTTTGTCCTCATGTTGGGAAAAAGAATGGTCAAGCACGTTGGATTTCAACATGCCAAATCCTTTTCTTCTGATGAGAGATAATCTGCTACCAGAGGCACACAAGTATTTTTGTGTATGGGGGCTTTGGGAGGAATAGTTTTTGGCCAAACAAGCAATTGGCTGAATGCTAGCTAAGAAGTATGGCCACTTTAACTTGGGGAAGACAAAGTACCGGAGACCAATATACATCAGCAGACTCAAATTGTCCCACAGAGGAACAGGGGAAACTCCCAGGGGGCCCTGACCATGGCAGACCTGGAGTTTATTTTAAACTGTGTATACATCCTTGGGAGAGGCAAAAAGACAGAAAGATACAAAAAGAAAGAGGCAGAGTATAAGAAGCAGGTAAACAGTATCTGCAGGGTGGGCTCCCAGAGTCAACTCCATTTTGGGCCCCCAGAATCAATTCCACTGGTAGGCCCCAAGAATGAAATTCCACTGGTGGGTGCCTAGAATGAAATTCCACTGGTGGGTGCCTAGAATGAAATTCCACTGGTGGGCTCCAAACACAACTCCGTTGGTGAGCCCCTAGAATCAATTCCACTGGTGGGCCCCAAAAATAATTCCATTGGTGAGCCCCCAGAATCATTTCCACTGGTGAGCCCCCAGAATCAACTCCACTGTTGGGCCCCGAGAATCAATTCCACTGAAACCCCAACCACAACCCCGTTGGTGAGCCCCAAGACTCAATCCCTCTGGTGGGACTTTAGAATGAAATTCCACTGGTGGGCCCCAAAAATAATTCCATTGGTGAGCTCCCAGAATCAGTTCCACTGGTGAGCCCCCAGAATCAACTCCACTGTTGGGCCCCGAGAATCAATTCCACTGGTGGGCCCCAAACACAACGCCGTTGGTGAGCCCCCAGAATCAATTCCACTGGTGAGCCTACACAATCAATTCCAATGTTGGGCCCCCAAAATTATTCCATTGGTGTGCCCCCATAATCAATTCCACTGGTGTGCCAACAGAATCAATTCCACTGGTGGGCCCCCAAAATTATTCCATTGGTGAGCCCCCAGAATCAATTCCATTGGTGAGCCCCAAGAATCAATTCCACTGGTTAGCCTCCTGAATCGGTTCCAATGTTGAGCCCAAAGTATCAACTACACTGGTGGGCCCCTAGAATAAAATTCAACTGGTGGGCTCTAGGCACCCTAGGCTGAGACTTTACATCAGTACAGACTGTCATAAAGAAGTGAGTTCTTTATTTACAAGATAATTAAGATTATGAAATGTTCTTGCGTCATTATAAGGGAATTCTAAGGAAAAATAAATAAGGACAAGAAAATTACTATGTAGGGTGTGTTACTGAATGCTGAGAAATACTTAATACCATACACGTTGGATTTATTTTCATGACGTAAGGGATCTCACTCTTACTGACATTGCCAGATTTGGAGTTGGGAATACATTTTTACTCTTATATGGGACAATAGCCTCCACCTTATAGGGGTGTTTGCTTTCCTTGGGATCAACACTGTAGGTTTATAGGATGGACGTGATGGACTTTTTCCATCTTTATCTACTATGTTACTATAAGGGTAACTCCTATTCATTGGGTTTGGTGGCATAGTCATGGTCTACTGTGCACTGGGAATGTAGAACATGATCCCAAAGGCTAAATCACCACTAAGCACAGTTTGTAAAATAGCTCTATTAGGAAAATCAGAATACACAATATGCATAATACGATTCTATAAGCCTAAAAATTTAAATAGAAGGGAAACCTATAAAAACCCATTCTTAACCCAACTCATGAACTTACAGGTACAGCCCGTGGGGTGGTCGTTGCCACAGGAGATAGAACAGTGATGGGTCGCATTGCCACATTGGCTTCCGGTCTAGAAGTCGGAAAGACCCCAATTGCCAAGGAAATTGAGCACTTTATCCATCTGATCACTGGCGTGGCAGTGTTCCTCGGTATCACCTTCTTCATCCTCTCCCTCATTCTCGGATACACCTGGCTTGAGGCTGTCATCTTCCTCATCGGCATCATCGTGGCCAATGTCCCAGAGGGTCTGCTGGCCACTGTCACTGTAAGTAATGTAGACCTGCTATTTCCAGAGTTGTCTTAAAGCATATGTTGTTATAAAATGTATAATAGTCTTGTGATAATTTGTGCTGTTATCGTCTTTTGGGAAACACCTTACCAGGTGCCAAAGAGCTCCAAGGTTTTCATGGACTGGTTTTGAATGGCATGGTTACCTAGTTATATAATAATACAGGGTAAAGGTATGTTTCACTGTATACCTAGACTAGGTATCATAGAAATGAACAACTTTAGTTTCAAACAGACATGTCTTCAAATTGATGAGTGAAATGTTGACTGCATGGACCACACTGGTGCCTGAAATGTAGGGGCCATATTGCTTCGTAAAGCAACTCAGAAACAGTGTCCATCATGAGCTAGTGCTGTATTGGAATTGCAACCAACCCATCCAATTAAATGGGAATTTGTTGCAGTTCCCAACTTAGCATGTGCTTCAGAGTGGTGCTGTCTCAGAAGAAGGAGCCAAAGGGGCTGTGTGTTGGTTGGGTTCCCAGTGATTGGATCTCTACCAGTCACAAAAAGGAGCCAAAGGGCTGTGTGGTGTCTGGGTTCCCAGTGATTGGATCCCCACCAGTCAGTCACAAAAAGAAGCCAAAGAGGCTGTGTGGTGGTTGGGTTCCCAGTGATTGCATTCCCACCCATCGGTTACAAGAGGGAGCCAAAGGGGCTGTGGGTTGGTTGGGTTCCCAGTGATTGGACTGCTACCAATCAGTAACAAGAAGGAGCCAAGAAAGGCTGTGTGCTGGTTGAGTTTCCAGTGATTGGACCACTACCAATCAGTCACAAGAAGGAGCCAAAGGGACTGTATGCTTATTGGATTCCCAGTGATTGGACCTCTACCAATTAGTCACAAGGAGTCGTGTGTTGGTTGGGTTCCCAGTGAATGGATCCCTACCAATTGGTCACAAGAAGGAGTCAAAGGGGCTATGCATTGGTTGAGTTCCCAGTGATTGGATCCCGACCAGTAGGTGACAAAAAGGATCCAAAGGGGTTGTGCATTGGTTAAGTTCTCAGTGGTTGGATCCCCACCAGTCTGTCTGCTGTTTGGATTCCCAGTGATTGGACCCCTACCAATCAGTCACAAGAAGGAGCCAAGGGGGATTTGTGTTAGTTGGGTTCCCAGTGATTGGAGCCCTACCAATCAGTCTCAAGAAGGAGCCAAAGGGACTTGGTGAGGGTTCAAGTGATGGACCCCTACAATCTACAGAGAGTGTTGTTGGTTGGGTTCCCAGTTATAAGACCCTCACTGTTTAAGCATAGATAGGTCAACGTAAATTGAATAAGCTCAAACTCCTGGTCTTTCCTCTGCAGGTATGTCTAACTCTGACCGCCAAGCGCATGGCCCGGAAGAACTGCCTGGTGAAGAACCTGGAAGCTGTGGAAACTCTGGGGTCTACATCAACCATCTGCTCAGATAAGACTGGAACCCTCACTCAGAACCGCATGACAGTCGCCCACATGTGGTTTGACAACCAGATCCACGAGGCTGACACCACTGAGGACCAGTCAGGTGTGGGAGTCACAAAAAAAGCAAAAACAGAGGTTTTTCTCAACTCATTTCCCACCATCATCTCACCAGAACCTTCTCCTCCCTCCTTCCGTGTGTCTTTTCTTAGGTGCCTCTTTTGACAAAAGTTCTCTCACCTGGGTGGCTTTGGCTCGAATTGCTGCCCTGTGCAACCGCGCTGTCTTTAAAGCAGGAAATGACAACATTCCTGTACTGAAGGTGTGTGACCTTAGCGACTCGGCTGGATCTGTGCATCATTGTGTCAGTGTGTGGTTGCTCGTCTTTACATATGTCACAGTAACTATGTATGTGTGAGTGTCTACCATGCTTGCTGTCTGCTGATGTACGGGTCAAGTCAAAATCCCCAGGACACCCTTTTATGTCAGAAACAAAAGAGAAAAGCACCTATCTGAATACCCCAGCAAGTTATGGAGAAGGGGGTCTATCTTTTGACTATGTACGAAACATGGCCACCATCTTGAAGGCCACCATTTTGGATCAAAGGCAAGTTTTTCCAATGGGAACGTGGTCACGTGGCATATCAAAGAAGACCAAAATTGTAATTTCTGTGTAATCAACACAGAAAGATGCAACAACAAAAGCTATTTGCCGTGTTCAATGTGTTTTCCCTGGGGCTGAACACAGAGCTGAAGGGGCTGGAGCCAATGGTTATGAACGTGCTTGAGAACTTTCTGTGTTGATATTTTTGAACCACAAGACATATTGCAAATCTGATTGTAGCTATTAATTTCTTAGACTGATCTTCTACAATAGACTACATGACCACCTTTCCATTGGAAAAACTTGCCTTTGATCCAAAATAGCGGTTTTCAAGATGGCGGCCATGTTCCAGACATTGCCTGGAAGATAGGTCCCCTCACCCATTAGTTACTTGGGGTATTCAGATAGGACAATTTCCCTTTTATGTCTGAAATAAAAGGGTGTCCTGGGACATTTGACTCTCCCTGTAGAACCCTTGTTGGTTCTGGAACCTAACCTAAAAGATAGGTCCCCTCACCCATTAGTTACTTGGGACTTAGATAGGTATGCTTTATGTTGAAATAAAAGGGGTCTGGGACATTTGACTCTCCTGTAGAACCTGTGGTTCTGGAACATAACCTAAAAGTGGTCCTCACCATTAGTTACTTGGGGTATTCAGATAGGTCATTGTCCCTTTTATGTCTGAAATAAAAGGGTGTCCTGGGACTTTTGCCTCTCCCTGTAGAACCCTTGTTGGTTTGGGAACCTAACCTCATAATTATCTTCTTTACAGAGGGATGTGGCGGGTGATGCCTCCGAATCTGCTCTACTGAAGTGCATTGAATTGTCTTGTGGCTCAGTCAAGGCTATGAGAGAGAAGAACAAGAAAGTAGCCGAGATTCCCTTCAACTCCACAAACAAATATCAGGTCAGCTACTGATGATCTTTGAGAACCAAATGGGAACAAAGGAACTAATTCTACATTTATCCATAATTGTGGGGATGAGCTAGACATTTGGCCATTTATTTTTAAAAAATTAAGCGTGTGATCATAAGGCAACGCTGCATCCAAGGGAATGTCTACCATATACTCCATATAGACAAGAGGTCTCCAACTTTTTGTCCCCAGTAAGCCACAATGGCTTGGGTTAGGAGCCTCATGAACCTCAAAAATGGAGGAGATATGTATTGAATGCAGAGAGACAAGACATCATGAATTGTTGACCACTGATACAGCTTTCCTGTGTCTGAGTAGCTTTCTTATGATCCTACAGAAATTGAGAGGGGTGCTTCGTCTAGCTTCAACTAAACGGGCAGTTTGGGGCTTTTTTTATTCACAGGTTCTATAATATTAGTAAAAAGAGGACAGAGGAGCCAGCCTAGTGGTCACCTTGACCTATCTTCTAAGGACAAGGAAGAAAAAGCAGCAATAAAGGCAGTGTTGCCTATGTAGGGCTATAGTGGGAATATGCACAAGGAAGGGGACCCCATTTTGACTACTTTTATGGAACTTATTTACTTCTATGTGAGCTCCTGATTGCACCTATGGTTACTCAATTTCAAAGGAAACGTCAAAATGATATGATACAGATACATGTGAGACAATGAACCTGGGATCTCAGACCACTAGTGATTTCAACTATGAAAGGACTTACAGAGTGCTTGAACACCTTTGGTGGAGGGGTTTGATCACTTTATAGATCTGGAATTCAATGGATCACAGATGTTACCAAAATAGTGTTCACTTATATTGATATTTATATCTATTTTTAACTTGTATATTGGGAGCTTAAATGTCTATAGGGTTATAGTTGCTGAGAGTGGCCTTTTGGCCTCCATCAAGGTACTATAAGTGGGTACCCTGAAAAAAAAAGCATGGGATAGCATGGTAGACTATGCTGTGCCATAGACACGATCCAGTAAAGACACATATTATATAGTCTATGAGTGACGGATGCCACTTTATCATATCATCACAGGCATCCATTTAAAGGAACATTCCAGGTTTTTTCCCCCTTAGCTCATTAGAAATTGCTTTGAGGTACACTATAGTGCCAGTAATTTTGATTACCTGCAGCCGAATACAGCATTTCTGGCTGATGCAACATCCTGCATTAAGTCACATTTCTACAGAGTAAAGGGTCACACACACCTAAAAGTACAGAAGAAGCTAGGGTGCTAGTGGAAAAGGGGCTCTAGTCCCAGTAATAGTAATTCTGAAAAATCCACTGCACACCAAAGGGGTTTTTTGAAAAAGAAATATCTTTATTCAACAGATGGCCCGGATCTTAACCTAAGTTACATCAGTATTGCACTCATTTAGAAATATTCACAAGTACATAAAAAAGGGGATAGATATAGGGTGTGACAAGTTCTGATGTCAGAATTGACGTTTCAGCACGAATTCTTTTTCAAATGACATCTATAGGCTTTGAAAGAATAACGTGGATGGTAGGAAGATATGTAAATAGCAAAATAATGGATAAGGCAGTGGAAAGCGCTCAGTGAAAGGATAAGATCCTGCGGGTGCCCGGTCGGCAAATGTAAGGCCAGGTAGGGCCAGGAGAGCTGAGGAACGGACGAACACGTCCAGGGTAGTAAGCAAACCCAAAACCCAGAGTGGAACTTTAAGGTATACATCTATGACCCAAAACCCAGAGTGGAACTGTAAGGTTTACATCTAGGACCCAAAACCCAGAGTGGAACTGTAAGGTTTACATCTAGGACCCAAAACCCAGAGTGGAACTTTAAGGTCTACATCTATGACCCAAAACCCAGAGTGGAACTTTAATGTCTACAACTACGACCCAAAACCCAGAGTGGAACTGTAAGGTATACATCTACGACCCACAACCCAGAGTGGAACTTTAAGGTCTACATCTATGGCCCAAAACCCAGAGTGGAACTTTAAGGTTCATTAGGACCCAAACCAGGTGGAACTGTAAGGTTTACATCTAGACCCAAAACCCAGAGTGGAACTTTAAGGTCTACATCTATGACCCAAAACCCAGAGTGGAACTTTAAGGTCTACATCTACGACCCAAAACCCAGAGTGGAACTTTAAGGTCTACATCTACGACCCAAAACCAGAGTGACTTTAAGGTACATCTACGACCCATAACCAGAGTGGTACTTTAAGGTTTACATTCGACCCAAACCCAGAGTGAACTTTAAGGTCTACATCTATGACCCAACCCCAGAGTGGAACTTTAAGGTCTACATCTATGACCCAACCCCAGAGTGGAACTTTAAGGTCTACATCTATGACCCAAAACCCAGAGTGGAACTTTACGGTATACACCTATGATGTATCTATAAACTGATGCCATAATAGCCTATGGGAGATGGACACCTGTGATGGATGACTCAGACTCACCTCCCTTGGCTACATTGCTTCTCCTCGTACCCAGGGGTATTTAACAACAAATTGCCACAGCATTTCATGCCACTAACGGTGGGGGCAGCATAAACGAGCCAATAGGTTCCCTTTCAATGGATTGCATAGTGGCCTATGGGTTACTGTTGTCAGTCACACACATCCATTTGTCGTTACAACCGTATATATATTAAACATAGACCATTAACAGGAAGTGAACCAGGCCTTATATGTATCTGTAACCAGATCGTTTGCGGTGGACTTCCCCTTTAACACAGCTCTCATTTGTCTCACACCTCAGCCACGTGATTCTCTTCATGCCGCTCACCCTCCTCTACCACCTTTGTCATCCTCTCTCTAGAGATTAGTCCCAGCTGCTGCAGGATCCCATCCTGATCCTTCTTAACATTCATTTCATAATAACATAAAAGCTTTTTAACTCTACTTCTGTGGCCTGCTCCGTCTGACTGTGTGTTGCATGCCTACATTAACCTAATCTCTACTCAGCGGCACCGAGACGAAGGCACGTGCTACGGTATAAATATAGAATGCAGGCAACATCACTCATTCTGCCTCATCCTTTGGAAAGATCTATCATTGCATTTTTGGTAATTACACATGAGGGAATTTCATGTAAATGTGTAAACTAAAAGTGGAGAAGCCCATGGGCAATAGTAAGTGTCCCCAATGAGGTGTCTACCATGAAGCCTTGGGTTGGAAGTGGCTTGGTACTGAGTCATTTTCCCTCAAGAGTCATGGTAGCTACTTACAGCCACTAGTAGGAGGTGTTCACTCAATTTAAAGGGGTTGTCTCACTACAAAGATTAGCTTTCAATATGTGGGGAACAGTAAATGAAGACTTTTCCCAAATAGATTGCTTTGTTTAATTTTCTTTATTGAGGAGAGATTCATTATAAATGAATCAGAACAAAATGTGGGTCTGAAACACAAAGGCCTCGTTCACACGGCTTATTTGGGCGCTGATTTCAGCCGTACTGCGCGCCGTCTTTGCGCTGCAGTACGGCTGAAATCCGTCTCTGTCATTACGGTAATCCATAGAGAGCTATGGATTCTGCCTCGGGGAGAAAGTGACATGCACATTATTTATGGCGTGTTCGCGCTGTGAATAATGAGTGTCTATGGGGCAGGCGAGCTGCCGGCCCCCCGCCCCGTCCCACGACAACCGGCGTAATTGCGGGGCGAAATCCGTCCCTGCAATTACGTCGGCAATAAGCCATGTGAACATAGCCAAAGGGTGACATGTATGTACGGGGCTGCGCCAGAAGTCTGGCATCTCTTCAGCCCAAAAACTGGCGCTGCCCGTTCACTATATTTTTAATGAGATGCACTCCAGTATCAGGCGCATTACAGAGCCCCCGCGGCACTTTGCATGCACCTGAGATCGTGCTGGAGGTGTCGCACTACAACCGTACGAAGCTACACATTTATAGCTTCAGTACGGCAAATCCAGGCGCATTACTGCTGGAACAGGTAGAGCACTTTAAAAGTGGTTTACCTGAGCCAGAAGTGTCACATTGTAGCTAGAAAGTGCTAAATCTATGACCCGCAATAGAACAGGTTCATACATGTCGCCCACAGTAGGTACTGAAACTCTAAAATCTCTATGTATGACCATCAGTATGTTAAACATTACTCCTAGCTGTTCCTATAGTGTCATGTAATGTTGGACTGGTTTGCCTGTGGCCCATCAGTGTATTTGATTCTTAGGACCCGCCAATGGGGCTGATACTTGAAGCCCACCAGTGGAGTTGATTCTTGGGGTCCACCAGTGGAGTTGAGTCTTGGAGCCCACCAGTGGAGTTGATTCTTGGGGTCCACCAGTGGAGTTGATTCTTGGGGCCACCAGTGGAGTTGATTCTTGGATCCCAACCAGTGGAGTTGATTCTTGGGATCCACCAGTGAAGATGATTCATGGGGCGCACCAGTGGAGTTGATTCATGGGGCGCACCAGTGGAGTTGACTCTTGGGGCACATTCTAGGCAACAAGTTAGCAGACATTTATGTGGAAGCAGGAAAAATGGGAAAGCTTCAGTAACTTTGACAAGGGCCAAATTGTGATGGCTACACGAATGGGTCAGACCATGTCCACCACTGCATGACATTGATAATCCCTAATGGCAGTGTACTCTTTCAGCCCTTGCCGTACTGTAAAAATGGTTCAAGAATGGTTTGAGGGGACATAACAAGGAGATTAAGGTGGTGACTTGGCCTCCAAAGTCCCCAGATCTCATCTAATTGAGCATTTATGGGATCTTCTCAAAACAAGTCCCATCCATGCGAGTGCCCTTTACACCATACAGGACTTTCTTATCTGGCTGTTTCACAAAGCCTGCTCTTTACAGCTACTTTACACTCCTGCTTCCTGTTCAGCCTGTGTGGGCAGTTATACAGCTTCAGGCTTCCACTTCTTTTTCAAGTTGTTGGTGGTTCTACAGCTTCAGGCTCCCACTTCCTGTTCAGGCTGTGGGTGGTTTTACAGCTTCAGGCTCCCACTTCCTGTTCAGGCTGTGGGTGGTTTTACAGCTTCAGGCTCCCACTTCCTGTTCAGGCTGTGGGTGGTTTTACAGCTTCAGGCTCCCACTTCCTGTTCAGGCGGTGGGTGCTTCTACAGCTTCAGGCTCCCACTTCCTGTTCAGGCTGTGTGTGGTTTTACAGCTTCAGGCTCCCAACTTCTGTTCAGGCTGTGGTGGTTTTACAGCTTCAGGCTCCCATTCCTGTTCAGGCTTGGTTTTACAGCTCAGGCCCACTTCCTGTTCAGGCTGTGGGTTGTTTTACAGCTTCAGGCTCCCACTTCCTGCTCAGGCTGTGGGTGGTTTTACAGCTTCAGGCTCCCACGTCTTGCTCAGGCTGTGGGTGGTTTTACAGCTTCAGGCTCCCACTTCTTGCTCAGGCTGTGGGTGGTTTAACAGCTTCAGGCTCCCACTTCCTGTTCAGGCTGTGGGTGGTTTAACAGCTTCAGGCTCCCAATTCCTGCAGTTCTACAGCAGTGACTGACATTTCAGCTCTCCTATTCCTAGCTTAGCCTGTTAGAAGGACATTGGTGATGGAGGGGTTTTAGGAGCAGGACATAAGGCTACAGAGCTACAAGGGGTTAAAGTTGGTCAGATAAACAAGCTACTGCACTGCTGATAAGACACAATAGGGATTGCCGTCACCATCCCGGCCACTGCTACGGGAGCGAGAGGGAACCTTGTGTAGATAAGCAGGAGATAAGAATTGCTCTAACTATGAAAGGAAGCAAATTCAAAACAGCAATGTATATGGTAATGGACTTTAATTACCTTTGCCTACATGTTTAAAGCGAATTAGTGTGGTGAGAGTTCTCATTTAACATAACATAACTTACCGTTTCTGAAGTCCCAGTGCCAGGACACCTCCAGAGGTCTTGTGGAGTCCAACCCTTGACAGGTCAGAGCTGTTTGAGGGGCACAATGGAGACTGACACCATCTTAGGCTTTGGTTTTATATTATGGATAATCAATGTAACTTAATCTTAAGAAGACTCAATTTCAGGTGAATAAGGTACATATAAAGGATTGTAGTGTATAAGTAAACTTTCTTGTAAGAAATAAGTGGTACCTACTGGTCTCGCGTATATTACAATTGCAAAGAATAATGCGGTGAAGCACTGAACTGAGCTTCTATCTATTCTGTCTCTCTTCCCAGCTGTCCATCCATGAGACTGAAGACCCCAATGATAACCGCTTCATGCTTGTAATGAAGGGAGCCCCCGAGAGGATTCTGGATGTCTGCTCCACCATCTTAATCCGGGGCAAAGAGCAACCATTGGACGAGGAGCTGAAAGAGGCTTTCCAGAATGCATACCTGGAGCTGGGAGGACTCGGAGAGAGAGTGTTGGGTATGGAGAAAAAACTAGATATCTGAGGGGAGAGAATGCAACAGTCCTAATCATGACACTCATTTATAAATACACATTAAAGGGAACCTGTCAGGTGGCCTATCTGAGAGGAGAGGAGCAAAGCTCTGTGATTTGGGGTTATATGATAGAGGGAGGAAGCTGAGCCTGTGTAATAGGGTTATATGATAGGGGGAGGGGAAGTGACTCTGTGATAAAAGGGTTATATGATAGAGGGAGAGAACTGAGCTCTGTGATATATAGGGTTATATGATAGAGGAGAAAAGCGACTCTGTGATATATAGGGTTATTGATATGGGGTTTATATGTAGAGGGAGAAAGCTGAGTCTGGATAAAAGGGGTTTTATATGATATAGGGTTATATGTAGAAGAGGAGTGACTCTGTGTATAAAAGGTTATATATGAGGAGAGAACTGAGCTCTGTGATATAAAGGTTATATGAAGGGGGAGAGAACTGAGCTCGTGTATAAGGGTTATATGAAGAGGGGGGGAGGGGCTTGTGTATATATTTTTATAGATAGAGGAAGGAGCTGAGCCTGTGATAATGGGGGTTTTATAGATGAGGAGAAAGCGACCTTGAAATATAGGGTTATATGATGAGGGTGAGCTCTGTGAATATAGGGTTATATGAAGAGGAGAGAGCTGAGTCTGTGATATATGGGGATATGATGGGGGGAGAAAAGCTAGTCTGTATTTAGGGTTTTTGATAGAGGAGAGAAGCGGGCTCTGTGAACTTAGGGTTATATATAGAGGGAGAAAGCGAGCTCTGTGATAAAAAGGGTTATTGATAGAGGAGAGGAGCTGAGCTCTGAATATATAGGGTTTATTGAAAAGGGGAGGGGGCTCTGTGATATATAGGGTTATATGATAGAGGAGAGAAGCTGAACTCGGGGATATATAGGTTTATAGATAAGGAGAGAAGCTGAGCTCTTATATGGGGTTAATGATAGAGGAGAGAGCTGACTCTTTGATATATAGGTTATATGATAGAGGAGAAAAGCTGGCTTGTGAAATATAGGGTTAATATGGGGGAGAGAAGCTGAGCTCTGTGATATATGGGGTTATATGATAGGGAGAGAAGCGAGCTCTGTGATAAAAGGGTTTATTATAGGGAGAGAAGCTGAACTCGGGGAAATAGGGTTTATATGATAGGGGAGAAAAGCTGAGCTCTGTGTATATGGGGTTATATATGAGGAGAGAAGCGGGCCGTGATATATGGGTTAATGTAGGGGAAGAATGAGCTCGTGATATATGGGTTAATGATAGAGGAGAGAAGTTTGGCTCTGGAATATAGGTTTTATAGATAGGGGAGAGAACTGAGCTCGGGATATATAGGGTTATTATAGAGGAGAGAACTGAGCTCTTGATAAAAAGGTTATTGATGAGGAGAGGAGCTGAGCTCGTGATATAGGGTTATATGAAACAGGAGAGGAGCTGACTCTGTGATATATAGGGTTATATGATGAGGAGGGGAGCGAGCTCTGTAATATAGGGTTTAGGGGATAGAGGAAAGGGCTGAGCTCTTGATATATGGGTTTATATGAAGAGGGAGAGAAGCTAGTTTGGTGATAATGGGGGTATATGATAGAGGGAGAGAAGCTGGGGCTCTGTATATAAAGGGCTATATGAAAAGGGGAAGGAGCTACTCTGGATATATAGGGTTAAATGATGAGGGCTGACTCTGTGATATATAGGGTTATATGATAGAGGGAGAGAAGCTGAGCCTGTGATATAGGGGGTTATAATATAGGGTTAATGAAAGGAGAGGACTAGCTCTGTGATATAAAAGGTTATATGTAGAGGAGAGAAGCGGCTCGTGTATATAGGGTTATATGAAAGAGGGAGAAAGCTGAGCTTGTGATTATGGGGTATAATAGAGGGAAGGGGAGCTGAGCTTTGTGATTAAGGGTTATATGAAGAGGAGAGAAGCTGACCGTGTATAAGGGTTTATGATAAGGACTGAGCCCTGGATATATAGGGTTTATATAGGGGGAGAAAAGCGAGCTCTGTGTATATAGGGTTATATAATAGAGGGGAGAACGAGCTCTGTTTTATGGGGTTTTATGAAGAGGAAGAACGGCTCGGGGATACATGGGGTTATATGATAGAGGGAGAAAAGCGAGCCTGGGGATTAAAGGTTATTGATAGAGGACTGAGCTCTGAGATTATAGGGTTATATGTTAAGGAGGAAGCTGAGCTCTGTGATATATAGGGTTTATGTAAGGAAGAAGCTGAGCTCGGGGATTATAATGGTTTTATGATTGGGGAGGGGAAGCTGGGGCTCTGTGTATATAGGGTTATTGATAAGAGGAGGAAAAAGCTGGCCTTTGTTAATATAGGGTTATATGATAGAGGAGAGAAGCTGAACTCGGGGAAAATATGGGGTTTTATTGATAGAGGAGAAAGCTACTCTGTGATATAAGGGTTATATGATAGAGGAGAGAAGCTGACTCTGTGATTATAGGGTTTATATGAAAAGGGGAGAGAAGCTGACCCCTGAGATATTTTAGGTTATATGATAGAGGAGAGAAGCTGAGTTTCCTTGTTTATATAGGTTAAGAATAGGGGAGAGAAGCTGAGCTCGTGATATATAGAGTTATATGAAGAGGGGAGAACTGAGCTCGGGGATATATAGGGTTATATGATAGAGGAGAAAAAACTGAGGCTCTGTGATATATAAGGTATTATGTAAGGAAGGAGCTGACTCTGTGATATATGGGTTATATATAGAGGAGAAGGAGCTGAGCTCTGTGATATATAGGGTTTTAAATGATAGAGGAGAGACCCTGACTCTGTGTTTATATTGGGTTTTATAGGATAGAGGAAAGGAGCTGAGCTCTGTGTATATAGGGTATATGATAGAGGGAGAAAAGCTGAGCCCCTTTATATATAGGGTTATGTAGAGGGAGAGAAGCTGAGCTTGTGATATTGGGTTATATGATAGAGGGAGAGAAGCTGAGTCTGGATATAAAGGGCTATATGATAGAGGAGGGGAAGCTGAGCTCTGAATATATAGGTTATATGAAAGAGGAGCAGAGCTCTGTGATATTAATAGGGTTATATGATAGGGGGGAGAGAAGCTGAGCTCTGTGATATATAGGGTTATATGATAGGGGAGAGAAGCTGAGCTCTGTGATACATAGGGTTATATAAATAGAGGAGAGAACCTGAGCTCTGTGATACATGGGGTTTTATATGAGAGAGGGAGAGAAGCTGAGCTCTGTGATATATAGGGTTATATGATAGGGGGAGAGAAGCTGAGCTCTGTGATACATAGGGTTATATGATAGAGGAGAGAAGCTGACTCTGTGATACATAGGGTTATATGATAGAGGGAGAGAAGCTGAGCTCGGGTGATATATAAGGTTATATGATAGAGGAAGGAGCTGAGCTCTGGATATATAGGGTTATATGATAGGGGAGCTGAGCTCTGTGATATATAGGGTTATATGATAGGGGGAGAGAAAGCTGAGCTCTTTTGATATATGTTTATATGATAGGGGAGAGAGAAGCTGAGCTCTGTGATATATAGGGTTATTGATAGAGGAGAGAAGCTGAGCTCGGGATATATAGGGTTATATGATAGAGGAGCGAGCTGAGCTTTTGTGATATATAGGGTTATATGATAGAGGAGAGGAGCTGAGTTCTGTGATATATAGGGTTATATGATAGAGAGAGAAGCTGAGCTCTGTGATATATAGGGTTATATGATAGAGGAGAGAAGCTGAGCTCTGTGATATATAGGGTTATATGATAGAGGGAGAGGAGCTGAGCTCTGTGATATATAGGGTTATATGATAGAGGGAGAGGAGCTGAGCTCTGTGATATATAGGGTTATATATATATGAGGCTGAATGTGGTAATGTAACATATTTCTCTCTCTCATATATTCCAGGATTCTGTCATTACTATTTCCCTGAGGAGCTCCATCCCAAGGGCTTTGCTTTTGATACCGAGGACCTTAATTTCAGCTGTGAGAACCTTTGCTTTGTAGGACTCATGTCTATGATTGACCCACCCAGAGCAGCCGTACCTGACGCAGTTGGCAAATGCAGGAGTGCAGGTATCAAGGTAAGAGGATTTATTCAGAGGAAAATCCCACCAAAAATTATATACAGTGCTAATAGATCAATAACTGACTAGAGAATTGATGACACCTATGAGCTTGGGTCTCTTGATAGTTTCCAAAACTTTGTCGCGTGCCCAAATCCCAAACAGTCACTCTCCAGCTGTTGTCTACAACTCCCTGCCGGAGAGTCCCTAGTAGGAGTCCACATTCTAAGGCACTGCTTTCCATTGTCTGGATATGTTGACAGAGATGTTAGTGGACAGTATAGGTTTTGGAAACACATGGTCAACATCAACATGATCTTCTGATAGGCCTCCACAACCAGTCAGAGGATCACTAGAGTGTGGCTTCCATCGTAGAGCTTGGTTTTGGACTGACTGGATGATTATATACTTCTAATTTTTTTTTTTAGGTAATCATGGTGACTGGCGATCATCCAATTACAGCCAAAGCTATTGCCAAGGGTGTGGGCATCATCTCAGAAGGCAATGAGACCGTGGAAGACATTGCAGCAAGACTCAACATCCCTGTCTCCCAGGTTAATCCCAGGTAAAGAGAAA
The DNA here is from genome assembly GCA_025379985.1 of Phyllomedusa bahiana. Classification (NCBI taxonomy): domain Eukaryota; kingdom Metazoa; phylum Chordata; class Amphibia; order Anura; family Hylidae; genus Phyllomedusa; species Phyllomedusa bahiana. The sequence continues at coordinate 51,011 of JAODAL010010236.1, read as the reverse complement.
ACCCAAATCAAGAAGGGACCATTGGGACAATGTAACATATGACTAATGTCCCATGAGTTCCAGTAAGCTGAGATCTATACAGGCAGCCCCTGAATTACAAACATACTGCTTATACTTAAAGGAGCACTCCATTTTTTTTATATTTATTTCATTAGCAAAAATATCTAGGAACACAGTAGTGCCAGGAATTGTTCTTACCTGCAGACGAATACAGGATTCCTCACTGCTGCCATTGGGTCATGTGACCTGCACTCTGAGTAGCTATTACACACTTATTGGTTGTGTGACCTGGAAGTGAATCTCTCTAAGCATTCCTATGAGAGGTTGATAGTCAGCCTTATATGAATGCATAGAAAGAAAGACTTCCTGTCAGCATCCAAAGAACAGTGTCTATCCGCCAATCAGAGTGCGGGTCATGTGACCCAACAGAGGCTGTTGCATCAGCCAGAAATCCTGTATGCAGCTGCAGGTAAGCAAAGTTACTGTAATGGCAGGAGATGTGGATCCTCTGGACCACTGCAAGCGCTGGTAACGGCCACACCAGGGAGCGGAGTCTAAGTAGGTCCCGGTATTCACCAGAGCCCGCCGCAAAGCAGGATGGACTTGCTGCGGCGGGAGTCCTACCAGGTCGCTACCTCTGACGCAACTTGGTTGCGATGGCAGTCAAGGTGCAGCGAGGTTCCAAATTGTGTGACAAAACTTGTAGTCAAGGGCAGGCAGACAGGTCAGGACAGGCGGCGAAGGTTCGTGGTCAAGAAACGTGGCAAAGGGTCGGTAAAACAGACGAGACTGGATCGCACTTCGAACAGCTAAAGCACGGGGCACCAAAGATCCGGTGGGAAAAGATGGAGGTGTCACCATTATGTGGGGTTAGCGGCCAGCAATCAACCAATTACCGGCGCGCTGGTCCTTTGAATCTCAGTGCCGATGCGCGCTCACCGGCCGGCAGAGGAATGTGTGGAAGCAGGAGCGCGGCAGGGTAAGTATGTTAACAGAGGAATGAGTGCGCCTGCAGCTCAACATGCGGACCGCGGCGCCACTCGTCCTCAGGGCAGAGGGGGGCTGCAGGGCCACACGTAACAGTTACTGATACTAATGTGCACCTAACGGAAATTTGTAATGAGCTAAAAGAACAAAAAGCAGAAATTTAACAAATCTACAATCAGAGAATAGAAATGGATAAGAAAAAAAGAATATGTATCAGTATCTGGTTTTAATTAGTAAAAAAAAATATATTGGTGATAGATTCCCTTTAACCCTTCCCTATACTGTCCAAAACTAAAACTGATTTTTGGCTGGATTAAACAAAAAAATGTACCTGTTCCAACTTGCTTACAAATTCAGAACCGATCTTGTTTGTAACCCGGGCATTGCCTGCATTGCTTTTAAATCTCTAATGTATTAATGTTTTAAAAACACTTCAGATTATTTGTGGATTCTCTCTATTGGAAAACTACAAGTACTCTACATTTAAATGAATGACTGGGCGTAGAGAAAACCCAAAGATAAATGATATACTCAAATATACTCTAGAACAAACCACTGAAAGTATAACACCTAGGATAAAATATAACTTTTAATCGGTAATAATTAATAAACACCCAATCTATTCCTACTCTACAAAACCCTACAAAAAATTCCCTAAAAATACTAAACCTGCCTCTCAAAAAATGGGGGACCCGCCCCAATAGGGGCGCCCCCAACCAGAACCTAAACTATCTCAGCCCTAACTAACCCTAGCTAGTTATACTAATAACAGATAATAACAAGAAAAAGGGGAAAAGGAGAAAAAAGGGAAAAAAGTGCCCAAAATTGTGTATAAACAAATATTATAACACTATAATCACACTATACAACTATATTCCTATATTAACAGTATACAACTATGTTCCTAAGTTCCTATATTACAATATACAACTATGTTCCAACGCGTTTCCCCCCCAATTGTGGGGTTCATCAGGGAACACAACCTAATTCAAAAGAAAAGAAGAAAGGACACCAGAATACACATAGACCATAAATATATATACTATATAGAAAATAGTGAACTCACGTCCCTATTAGAGACAGTTAGGATAAATGAGGAATAAGTGATGATTTCTCTAAGGGTCCTTAATACATCAAAAACGGATCCCTTCAGTGTGGTTGCCGAGATAAGGATGAAGAAGGCAGCTTAGGAACATAGTTGTATACTGTGAATATAGGAATATAGTTGGGAACATAGTTATATATTGTAATATAGGAACTTAGGAACATAGTTGTATACTGTGAATATAGGAATATAGTTGTATAGTGTGATTATAGTGTTATAATATTTGTTTATACACAGTTTTGGGAACTTTTTTTCTTTTTTTCTCCTTTTCCCCTTTTTCTTGTTATTATCTGTTATTAGTATAACTAGCTAGGGTTAGTGAGGGCCGAGATAGTTTAGGTTCCGGTTGGGGGCGCCCCTATTGGGGCGGGTCCCCCATTTTTTGAGAGGCAGGTTTAGTATTTTTAGGGAATTTTTTGTAGGGTTATGTAGAGTAGGAATAGATTGGGTGTTTATTAATTATTACCGATTAAAAGTTATATTTTATCCTAGGTGTTATACTTTCAGTGGTTTGTTCTAGATTCTCTCTAGTGACTTCGAGTCAAAATCCCCAACAAATTTGCAGTTGTTGCAGATTTTGCAGTGACTCTATGAACTATGGTGTTCTGCTGCAAAATCTGCACAATTTGAAATGGATTTGCCAATGTAGAAATGCTGTGGTTTTTCCACTGTGGAAAATCTGCAACATTTCCATCCTATGTGAAAGCACCCTAAGGCTATGTCTACACAGCACAGGTTTTGGGTCGGATTTTTCTAAATACTGAATCTGCCGAAAATCCAATGGCAACCTGCGTTGTGTAGCCCTCAATAGAATATTGAGAATTTTCCGTCCGGCGGAATATAGAACCTGTACTGGGCCACTGGTAATCCAAAATCCGACCACAAAAACTGCATTGCGGCGGTGCGGTCCAGCAATGTGACAGATGCCGTCGGATTCTGCTAACATCGTGAATCTCTATGCTTTGTTGGATTTCCTTCTCTAACCAACAAAATAGCTGCTTTGCATGTTGAGCCAATATTTTGCTAGGGAAAAAGATGTTGACGGCTCCAAGAAAGTTCTGCAGGACATAGACATTATCACTGTGATGAACCAACAACCAGCAGTTTAGACCTCACCTTCCAGGACTGATGTGGGGTGGATTGTGCCTAACCCTAGTCAAGTCTGAATTTTCAAGTTCTGCACGAAGGAAATGAATAGATAGTTATGAGAGTACTATGGATAGAAGAAAGCCTAGTATTTAGGTATCCCAGAGCTCAGGTCCTGGCTCTCTGTTAGGCTATGTCTACACAGCACTGGTTTCGAATTTTCGGTGGATTCAATATTTAGAATCTGCCGAAAATGCGACTGTAACCAGTGCCTCATAGACTGCAATAAAAAATCAACTGTAGTCTACACAGCACGGATTTTCTATTGTGGGATTTCTAAACCGCCGGCCTCCACTGGAATATAGAACATGTTCTATCTTCCGGCGGATTCTAGTACACTTCAAGGTGTTAGTAAATCCAAAATCCAACTGCGTTTTTTTTGCATAAACCCGTGCCAAAAAAACGTGGTAAAATGATGTTAAAGTGCCTTTGGATTTTCGATGGAAATTTAACATTGGCAGTGTAGACATAGCCTTAGGCTTTGACTAGCCCAACTTGGGAAAACCCCGGTGGGCCCATGGGCATGGTGGGCCCCTGAGATTAGCAGGCCAGGGGCTGCTTTTCACATAGAAAGGCAGGGAAAAGAGAGGCAGAAAGCAAGAGGTCTTTGCAGTATGTGCAGTCATGTTCAGTAGCTGTAGATAGGGCTCCAAGAATCAACTTCACTGGTGGGACCCAAGAAATAATTCCACTGGTTGGCTCCAAGAATTAACTCCACTGGTGGGCCCAAGAATTAACTCCACTGATGGCCCCAAGAAGCATCTCCACTGATGGCCCCAAGAATCAACACCACTGGTGGGCCCCAAGAAGCATCTCCACTGGTGGGCCCCAAGAAATAATTCCACTGGTTGGCCCCAGGAATCAACTCCACTGGTGGACCCTAAGAATTAACTTCAATGGTGGCCCCAAGAATTAACTCCAATATTCGACCCCAAGAACCAACTCCAATGGTGTGCCCCAAGCAACCCCAGTCCAATGCTGTTCTCTAAATGCCCCGTCCAATGCTGTTCTCTAAATTTAACTTGCATATTTTTTTCCTCACAGGGATGCCAAGGCCTGTGTAATCCATGGTACAGACCTGAAAGACATGAGCAGTGAACAGATGGACGAGATCCTGCAGAACCATACAGAGATTGTCTTTGCCCGTACATCTCCACAACAGAAACTTATCATCGTGGAAGGTTGCCAGCGCCAGGTGAGGGCATAGCTAAAAAGTTACCAGAAGCATGCCCAGTATAGAACATTGCTGGCGAGCTGACTATTGAACAAATCAGATCTAAACTACATGTGCAGTGAAACACAAGCAGGCTATGGACTATATGGACTGAGTGCCACCTAGCATGCAAAAAGGGAAGAAAAAATAATCTTTATAATAATGGTGCTTTTTAGTTGGTAGTAATTTATGGCCTGTTGATATGCAGTGCCAAAGGTGTTTCTTTATGAGGGGGGAACCAGATCAAGTCCATAGAGACCGTAGCAAATAGACCAAATTCAGATTGGACTAAACCCCATACATTAGTGGCAAAATTAATGATACAGTAGGGTTGAAAGAAGATGGAGGCCAAACAAATTCTACCAAATGAAGGAAGAGGCTGCAAAAGGAAATAGGGAATCTTAGGATATACTTTCTTCATAGACACAAGTTTACTAAATGAAGTGGAAGGACAAGGGAGAAGAAAGTTGGGAGTGAACAAGTGTAGCCCATCATTAGGAAGGTGATGGGTATGCTTAGATGACCCAATACTGGATCAAACTACAAGGGACTATTGTTAACCCATTATACAGATCCATTATATAGACCCATTATATAGACCATTATATAGACCCGTTATATAGACCATTGTAAAGAAACCAATGGACCTAAATTAGAAAAACAACATATGAGAAAGGGCCTATTGATAACCCATCATAGAACTCATTATATAGACCCTTATATAGACCCTTGTAAAAAAACAGTGGACCTACACTACAGAAACACAACATAAAAGCAAGGGCCATCGATGCCCCAATATAAAACCAATATAAAACCCTTTTTTAAAACAAAAAACCCCCTTAAAAAAAATCCAACATACAGAAACATCCCCAAAAAACCCAAAGGCTTATAATAGACCATTATAAAGACCTATTATATAGACCCTTTTAAAAACCAATGGACCCAATTAAAAAAAACCCAAAAATTTATAAGCAAGACCCTATCATAACCCATTATGGAACCATTATATAGACCCTTTATGATATTAGTAGACCCTTTAAAAAAACCAATGGATACTTTAAGAAATCCAAATATAAGCAAGGCCTATCAAAACCCATTTAAAACCCATTTTTACTAATATAGAACCTAATTGGATTACATTAAGAAAACAACATATAAGCAAGGGCCTATTGATGACATATTATAAAGACCCATTATAGGGTCCTTTATAAAAACAAATACATTAAAGAAACACAGCACATAAGCAAGGGCCTATCGATAACCCATTATAGGACCCATTATATAGAACCTTATATAGACCCATTATATAGACCACGGGTGTCAAACTGCGGCCCTCCAGCTGTTGGGAAACTACAACTCCCATCATGCCCACTGTTATAGATTATACAAATGCATGATGGGAGTTGTAGTTTCCCAACAGCTGGAGGGCTGCAGTTTGACATCCCTGATATAGACCCTTGTGAAAACCAGTGGACCTACATTACAGAAACACAACACATGAGCAAGGGCCTATCGATGTCACATTATAGTACCCTTTGTATAGACCCATAATATAGACTTATTAAAAGCAATGGATCTACATTACCAAAACACAACCTATAAGCAAGGATCTATCCATAACCCATTATAGGACTTATTATATAGACCCTTATAAAGACCTATTATATAGACCCTTGTAAAAAATCAATGGACCTACATTAGAGAATCTCAAAATATGAGCAAGGGCCTATTGTTGAGCCGCCATTATATAAACCTATTATATAGGCCCTTGTAAAAACCACTGGACCCATATTACAGAAATACAACATATAAGCAAGGGGCTATCGATAACCCATTATAGGACCCATTATATAAACCCTTATATAGTCCCTTTATATAGAACCTTATAAAAAGCAATGGACCTACATTACAAAAACACAACATATAAGCAAGGGCCTATTGATAACCCATTATAAGGCTCATTATACAGTATAGACAAGGGTCTATCGATGACCCACTATATGACCCACAGCACCCTATATCTTCTTTGTATAGACCAGTCATTTGGATAGTTCACTGTATATAGGCGACAGTCAAAAATGCACTTGGTCAACAAAAGGACTTAGTCTTGGCTCATCTTTTGTCTTTTCCTAGGGTGCTATTGTGGCTGTAACTGGCGATGGTGTAAATGACTCCCCAGCTCTGAAGAAAGCCGACATTGGGGTGGCTATGGGGATTGCAGGTTCTGATGTCTCTAAACAAGCAGCAGATATGATCTTGCTGGATGATAATTTTGCTTCTATTGTCACTGGTGTGGAGGAAGGTAAGAAGCCATGATGTGGCAGCATATAACGCTTTGGCATTGGTGCCATGTTCATAGGTATAGCAATATGAGTCATGTTGTCCATCCACAGGTCGCCTGATCTTTGACAACCTGAAGAAATCCATCGCCTACACCCTGACCAGTAACATCCCAGAGATCACCCCTTTCCTCATATTCATCATGGCCAACATCCCTCTGCCCCTGGGCACCATCACCATCCTGTGCATTGATCTGGGCACTGACATGGTGAGTAAGGAACGTAAAGGTCGGATATTGAGTCGGATATTGTCAGATATGTACTGTCCTACTTGTATTAAATATTTATTGTGTTCATAGGGTAAGAAAAATCCTTTCCTAAAAAATAGAAATATTTTCTAGGTTCCCGCCATCTCCCTGGCCTACGAAGCAGCCGAGAGCGACATCATGAAGAGGCAGCCAAGAAACCCCGAACAGACAAACTGGTGAATGAAAGACTGATCAGCATGGCCTATGGGCAAATTGGTGCGTATATCAAATGGTATATGAAGGCACCGCACATGTGAGTGCACATGAGACGCCTTGGTCACTATTATGGTTGGTGCATCCAAATTACATAGAATGTAGGCCAAGACCATCCGAAATATATTGAAGGGTTGATCGCCATCGAACAATCCTGTTTTGTTAGAAGAGTCTACCCACAAAAAGATGACAACTTGTGAGACCTTCATTGATGACGATGCACAGGAGTTCAATACACCTATACAACGCCACCACATTACCCACTGAAATCTTTGAAGTTCTTGTAATGCAGGACATGTTGGGTCCTCCAGATACAAGACACTATTATTTATTATATTCATTAGTATAGCGCTGTTATATTCCACGGCGCTCTGCAAAGATTGTCATCATGTACAATGGCTCCTGTCCCCATTGGTGCTCACATCCTAAATTCTTTGGAGTGTGCAGGAAACAGGAGAAAAACCCCATGCTAACACAGGTGAGAACATACAAACTCCTTGCAGATGTTGTCTTTGGCGGGATTTGAATCCAGGATCCCAGCGCTGGAAAACAACAGTGCTAACCACTGAGCCACCATGCTGCCCAGAGCTAACCACTGAGCCACCATGCTGCCCAGAGCTAACCACTGAGCCACCATGCTGCCCAGAGCTAACCACTGAGCCACCATGCTGCCCAGAGCTAACCACTGAGCCACCATGCTGCCCAGAGCTAACCATTGAGCCACCATGCTGCCCAGAGCTAACCATTGAGCCACCATGCTGCCCAGTACTAACCACTGAGCCACCATGCTGCCCAGAGCTAACCACTGAGACAAAATGCAGTTCTTTGCTAACCACTTTTATCATGCTGTACTGTGCTAACCACTGAGCCAACATGCTGCCCTGTGCTAACCACTGAGCCACCCTGCTGCCCTATGCTAGCCATTGAGCCACCATGCTTCCCTGTGCTAACCACTGGGCACTGTGCTGCCCTGTGCTGGCCACCGAGCCACTGTTCTGTCATGTGACAACCAATCAGCCAGTGCATTTCCCTGTGCAAACCACAGACACACCATGATCCCTTGTGCTAACCACTGAGCCAGTGTGTGGGCCTGTGATAACCACTGAGCTGCCCTGTGCCAACCATTGAGCCACCGTGTTGCGCCGTGCTAACCACTGAGCCACCGTGCTGCGCCGTGCTAACCACTGAGCCACCGTGCTGCACCGTGCTAACCACTGAGCCAACGTGCTGCACTGTGCTAATCACTACGTCACCGGCTTCCCTGTGCTAACCACTGATCCACCGTGCTGACTTACTTTTCACAGCTGTTCTCAGATCATCAAAACAGATAATGATTCTTTTTTAAACACATTTTTATTGCATTTTCAACTTTTTTCTACAAAGCTCTGACATGTTACAGTGTACATAATATAGTTTATACTCTTCAGGCCATTGCCTCAAATATGAAAGCGCCACCTAAAGAGTTCAAAACAAAACTTAATAAAAGGAACAGGAAAAACCAACAATGTGCACATGCGTCCTCTCATTCGTTCACAAAACAGCAGGTTTTCTCCATGGTCTACAATCTCTCATAAGATAATGATTCTAGTAATTCCCCAATATAACATTTGGGAATATGTTGTGTAAATTAGACAACTTCACTAATTGTACATTAATACAGAAGGTTTCACAGTTCAGGATCTCTTGGCAAAGAGTGTCTCCTGCTCTGGAGGACCTGCCTTGTCCTGCATTACACAGACAGCCAATTGACTTGAATGGACAATGTGTAATGCTTCATTTCTCCTGTGGCGGCGCTGTAGGGAAATTAAGCACTTATTTCCAGGTGTCTCCACAAATAACAGGTGGGTTTTTTTATGTTGCAGAAAAGGAGGCAAAGATACAAATGACAAAATATAGCTAAATATGCTGCGAGCAACTTAGAAGAGGCAGGAAAAGGGCTTTTGATGAAGGAGCCTGCACCAATACATCAATGCTGTTGACCCAACCACAAGTTAGAGGGTTTGTCTCAGTGCAAAGATTAGCTTTCACTATGTAGGGAACAGTCAGTGAAGATGTTTTCCAAATATATTGCTTTGTTTATTTTTCTTTATTGAGGAGATAAAAGTGATTTTATCAGCTCTGAGTGCACTCAGGTTTCTCTAGGTTATGGACCTGCTCTTCCCCGGCTGTTTGTCTTATCTCATAGTAGGGATGACTTTGTCACACAGAATTGAGTGTTATCTGATCTTACAAACAAAGAAGACTAATTACTACATTTACTTTAGCTCTGATGCTTCTCTGGAATTTAGATAAACATCTCCTGCTCTCATGTCAGTGCAATTAGAAGAGTAATGAGTACAGAGATGATATGCTAATCACCAGGGTTACCATCAGTCATCTATTAACCGTTTCAGGGCCCATACAGATAAAATCAAATGGGGCCCCACCCAATACTAGTTCCTATTTTTTAACATATCAGTGGGACCCTTTTTGATTAGGGCCCCTGACAGGAGAACTGCCTGTACTGCCCTATTGGCACCTCTGCTAATCACTGCTGTACAACTATGCACAGCCTAACCAGGAAGAGACAGGATGCATGAATGAAAACTGCTTTTGGTCTGTGAAAGAGCGTGGTGAGACAACCCTTTAAGTCAAAGGCCAAAATCATGGCAGTAGTTGAAGTCTATCACGCTGATGTCCTCAATAGAGCATGATGATGATGATGCTGTGAGCGTCTCGTTTTCAATGTTCTTAATTTGTCATTCATTGATACATTATCTATTTCTTCCTGTCTCTTATTTCAGGTATGATCCAGGCTCTTGGTGGCTTCTTCGCCTATTTCGTAATCTTGGCAGAGAACGGTTTCTTGCCATCACACTTGGTCGGTATTCGGTTAAATTGGGATGACAGAACTGTGAACGACTTGGAAGACAGTTATGGCCAACAGTGGGTAAGTGGGAAGCACGATGGACCCTAAATCCAGACTTCAATCTAGACCTTTGCTAAGGTCCAGTTACACATGCCGGGGATCTTGTGGATATTGTGACGCTCACTGCCTCCATTTCCACCTATAGCTACTGGTATCCATCTTTGAAGTCCTTCTAATGCAGGACCATGTTGGGTCCTCCAGATACAAAACACTATTATTTATTATATTCATTAGTATAGCGCTGTTCTATTCCACGGCGCTGTACAAAGATTGTCATCAGGTACAATGGCTCCTGTCCCCATTGGTGCTCACAACCTAAGTTCTTTGGAGTGTGCAGGAAACTGGAGAGTCATTGGCTACTTTGACTAATCAGACTTATGGATTTGAAATCTAACACATCTCCAATATCCTAGACTTCAGTTAGATAGTAATTTATAGAGCAGGATCAGAAGGCTGGTGGACATTTCGGCTGCCCATACACGGCATAATGGTATCTTCATGAGGATTATGGCTGATTGGCATGCTGCAGTGGAAAATATAGCCAGCTTACCTCTCCTGGAGTCCCAAATTGCACGGAAACTCACCTCGTCTGTGTGTAGTCACCACTGTCAAAAACAAAAATTTCCAGCAAAAAAGAAGTTGGGGAAAATAATATCCTCCATTTTTATTTGCAAAAAATATCCATCATAAAGAACGTAGCAAAATGTTAGTGTAGCAAGTCAATGTTGACGCGTTTCAGGTGGTATGCTCTTAATCATAACATATGTTATATGACAAAGGGCACATAACATATGCATGTATAGCATATATAGTATATAGCATGTTATATGACAAAGAGGACACCGCTTGAAACACGTCAAAAAGAGGTTGGGACAATTAAAATCAATCCATTTTTATTTGCAAAAAATATCCATCATAAAATCGTAGCAAAATGTTAGAGGAGCAAGTCAATGTTGACGCGTATCAAGCGGTGTGCTCTTAGTCATATAACATATGTTATATGCTATATAGGTGTATGTTATGTGCTCTTAGTCATATCACATATGTGATATGACTAAGAGCACACCGCTTGAAACGCGTCAATATTGACTTCCTAAACTAGCATTTTGCTACATTTTTTATGAAGTATATTTTCTGCAAATAAAAATGGATTGATTTTGATTTTCCCAACTTTTTTTGATGTGTTTCAAGCGGTTATGACTAAACGTGTCAACATTAACTTGCAACGCTAACATTTTGCTACGTTTTTTTATGATGGATATTTTTTGCAAATAAAAATGGATTGGTTTTAAGTTTCCCAAACTCTTTTTTGCTGGAAAGTTTTGTTTTTGACAGTGTTTGGCATGCTGCAACTATACTTGAAACCACAATAAGTACTGAACCAGCATGGAAATTAGCCGATGTCGCAGTACCCACATGCTGGGTGCCTTCAACTTCAAAAATTATCCCAAAACAGGCACAGGACACCCACTTCATTACCTGTCGTCTCCTGTCTCCTTGTACTTTAGACATATGAACAGCGTAAGATTGTGGAATTCACATGTCACACGGCCTTCTTTGTCAGTATCGTGGTCGTACAGTGGGCTGACCTCATCATCTGCAAAACCAGGAGAAACTCTGTGTTCCAGCAGGGCATGAAGTAAGTGACGTAGACAAACTAATATACAAAAATATACATGGTGCCACCACAAGATAGTCATGGGGTGCAGCAACCAATAGGCACTATCCTGCAACGGTGGAGCTTATGGCGAGATACATGGGCTTAAAGGGGTACTCCGGTGTCCAGACAAAAAACTTGACAATGCGAGCTGAAAAACTCAGGGTATGTTCACACGCCACGTATTTGCGCTTTAATACGGGCGAGATGCTCCCCATGATTATAGTAATGCACGTCTATGGGGCCGGCGGGCTGCCGCCACCCCGCGCCTCGGGAGTACGTGCTGATCAGCGTTAGCGCCCGAGACATACGATGTATTGCGGTGCGTACTGTATGCGCCACAATACATCGTGTGAACATACCCTTAGGGCATCATGTATGAATGGGGCCGTGGCATTTTTTGGTGTATCTTGCACCACAAACTGTCATTACGGTGTCTATAGATGTAGGAACAGTCGTATGTCAAAATTTACACCGGGCATGGCACTTTTGAATGTGTCAAAGATGCGCTATGTGCCAAAGATATGCAGCAAACATATGCTATGCTATGAACCAAAGATGTGCTATGCACCAAACATATGAGCCACTGTATTGGTTCTTGGAAAGAGAATTAGCGCTCGGGAGGGTTAAAAAACTAATGACACCTGGGTATTATCCACTATTGTGGTGTCACAGTTTATTAAAAGTATATAAGAACGACGCGTTTCGTAAGCCAAACGAGCCTACTTCTTCAGGTACCTGAAGCAAACATATGAGCCAAAGATATGCTATGCAATTCATAGTGTCGACATACTGCCACATGCTACAGTCCCCTATATTGGCCAAGTTTCGTACACGTCGCCCTTAGTCTCGTCTCATAACTGGAAGATGAAGACAGGTTCTACCATGGGTCCATCACCAAGAATAAAAGCTAAATTTTGGCAAGTAAGATGGCACTGCTAGTGTGTGGCGTGGCCCATAACTATAACAAATTACCATGTTGAAATCATGTTCAGCCAAAAAGATTTCTCTTGCGGTAAATCTCCGCACGTCTCCGCATCTGGAGGTCTTAGAATTCCTTCCAAAGGGCTTCGATCCCTCTGTAGAAAGCGTAAGTTCTGGAAGTCAGTGGGATCTTCTCACATGTATCTATAGTCATGTAGAAGATGAGATTACTGACTGCTAACCAACTACTCTATCTTCTTAACAATACAGGAATAAGATCCTCATCTTTGGTTTATTTGAAGAAACAGCTCTGGCGGCTTTCTTGTCTTATTGCCCTGGGATGGACATCGCACTGAGAATGTACCCATTAAAGTAAGTTTGAGAGGAGTTGGTGGACTTTCTCCAATGCCTATGCTGGAAGATACCCAAGTATTGTGTTCATTTAGAAAGTTCTGGGTGGGGGAGAGATTTGGTCACTCTTGTGCAGAGTAGCAAGCTGGGGTAGGGAGTCTTATAGGCCAGGTATTGCACTCTGGGAAAAAGGATATGTAAATTAGCTCTCCTTCAAAAGGGACAAAGCTGTCTCTCTGGTGCCACCTATTGAAGGTAGCTTCCCAGTAAATCATGACCAACCCATTAATGAGCCTTGGAATATGGCTAGGGATTTTAGCAGAGCCTAAATCTCCTCGAAAAGTTAGAGCTAGTTGGGGTTCTCAGTACAGTACAGGAGGAGAGTCTAATATAGGAGTCAGTTTATTTTTTGTGGTGGCAATAAGAACTCTCATAGTAATAAACAGAACCCTCCAATTGCCAGGCTCCAGGGGCAAGTTTCTAGGTGCATGAGCTACCATTGCATAGTTATACAGGCAGTCCCCGACTTTCATCGTTCCGACTTACGTCTGTCCCATAGTTACAATCGGAGACTTATGGGGCATGCTGGCACTTGCAGTTCCATGGTCCACAGCAGATAGTAGCTGTGGAACGACAAGTTCCAGCATGCCACAGCAGCACATAAGGTGAAACATTTGGTGTTCCCCTTAAAATAACTAAATACAGCCATCAGTGTGTAAATCGCTGGCAACAAAAGTGAGTACACCCCTAAGTAAAAATGGACAAATTGTGCCTAATTTGCCATTTCAAATTTGCTGTTATCACTCTCACACTCTCTCATGCTGGTCACTGGAAGTTCAACATGGCGCCCCATGACAAAGAACTGTCTGAGGAAATGAAAAAAAGAATTGTTCCTCTACATAAAGATGGCCGAGGCTATAGGAAGATTGCCAACATCCTGACACTGAGCTGCAGCGCGGTGACCAAGACCATATAGTGGTTTAACAACACAGGTTCCACTCAGAACAGGCTTCGCAATAGTCGACCAAAGAAGTTGAGCCACATGCTCAGCATCATATCCAGAAATGAGTACTGCCAGCATTGCTGCAGAGGTTACAGGGGTTGGGGAGGTCAACCTATCGGTGCTCAGACCACATGCTGTACACTGCATCAAATTGGTCTGCATGGCTGTCATCCCAGAAGGAAGCCTCTTCTAAAGATGATACACAAGAAAGATCGCAAACAGTCTGCTTGTCTTCAGCAAAATAGGGACATAGATTACTGGAACCATGTCCTGTGTTCTGATAAGACCAAGATAAACTTATTTGGTTCAAATGGTATCAAACGTGTGTGGCAGCAACCAGGTGAGGAGTACAAAGACAATTGTGTCTTGCCTACAGTCATACATTGTGGTGGGAGTGTCATGGTTTGGGGCTGCACAACTGCTGCCGGCTGTGGGGAGTTACAGTTCATTGAGGGGACCATGAATGCCAACATGTATTGTGACATACGGAACTAGAGCATGATCCTCTCCCTTCTGGGCCACAGGGCAGTATCCAACATGATAATGACCCCAAACACCTCCAAGACAACCACTACCTTGCTTAAGAAAATGAGTGTAAAGGTGCTGGATTGGCCAAGCATGTCTCCTGACCTAAACCCTATTGAGCATCTGTGGGGCGTCCTCAAACAGAAGGTGGTGGAGCTCAAGGTCTCTAACATCCACCGGCTCCGCGATCCGAGGCCACACACAATATTGACACTTTGGGTACAATTTGTCCATTTTCACTTAGGGGTGTACTCAATTTTGTGAGATACTGTATGTCTATGACCACAGTAGCTTAAAAAAGTAGGATGTCATCGAATTGCCCATTTGATGATCTAATAACCCAAAAATGTTTGCTTTCTCTTTTTTACATAGGCCCAGCTGGTGGTTCTGTGCCTTCCCATACAGCTTCCTCATCTTTATATATGATGAGATCCGAAAACTTATCCTTAGGAGACACCCAGGAGGTAAGTGTAGCATGTGTGGTCTCGGCAGTAGATATACACCTGAAGAAGGTATGGTATTAGCGGAGTTTATCCCATTTTGGCTTCAAAGACCAGTATAGAGCCCCAATCGACAGCCAGGTTTTTATGAGTAAACCCCATGATCGAGTTATGTGCTTTGATCACTATGTACAAAGCTTGAAGATGTCATATCCGAGGAGGAGCTACAGGTCTACAGAGTAAACTGTATGGGCAGGAGTGTATATAACAAAACACATATTCTACATGCAATGCCAGTTTCCGTGAGCTTGGAAAACAAATTTTAAATAAAAAACTTGTTTATTGGGATTGTCTCTGACTAGACAAATAGTGCCACTCTGGTCTTCAGGCCATGTCTGGTACTGCACGTTATATCCTCAAAATAAACGGTATTTGGTTGCAATACCAGATCCAGTTAATGAAGAATAGTGGAAAAAATGTGGCATTAAATCTAATTACCAGTGTTTTTTTGATCCACATGGGTTTAAGTCTTCATTAAGTTATGTCACAGAGACAAGCTGTAAGAGTACATTGAGCAGGACCACCACACGTTCCCACCACATAACCTGTAATATTATATTTTTAAAGAAAGCCATCTAAGCATTTCTTGAACTTGGTCAATGACTCCACAATCACAACCTCTTGTTTGAGCGTGCTCCATAGTGTCACCGCTCTTACAGTAAAGAATCCTGAACTTCGAACTTCATCTCCTTTCCCATAATGCCTTGTGATATGCAGATGTTTAGTGGAGGGCAAAAAGGCAATCTCAAAACTCCACACACCTATATGGTACTCTCCCCAAGGAGAGATATTCCCCTTTCTGAGCCACTCATTGCCTCCCACCCAGCCAACACTCTCTGCACTGATGAGGGGCAAAACCCTGAAACAGCTGTATGCAGATGAGTGATACTGGCTTGGCTAATGTCCCTTTTTTGCTTTTTAAAGACTCAGCGAGACAGAATCAAATTGAGGATTTTGTTACATCCAATAGAGGGCGCTCGAGCTTCTCAGCTCCTTTCACGTAATGCCTTGTGATATGCAGATGCTTAGTGGAGGGCAAAAAGGCAATCTCAAAACTCCACAAACCTATATGGTGCTCTCTCCAAGGAAAGATATTCCCCTTTCTAAAGAATCCCCGTCAGTGATGATGGTGTAACCTTCTCTCCTCTAGATGTATTGGATTGTTACAGGCCGAGGTGTAAAAAGGTCATGTGAGAGATCGGTGTACAGTCCTTTCACACATTTGTACATGATAATCAAATCTCTGCTTAGGTTTGGATCACTTCTGCGTCGGAGGTTCAGTTCAGAACCTCTGATGCGGAGGTGAAAACGGAAGCCATGGGATCCATTTTACAACAGACACCCACAGCACCCATTGTAATTAATAGGGTCCGCTGGGCTTCCACTGTAGTGTCTGTCTTTGAAATGGAAAAAATAGCGCTATATTTTCCATCTCAATGATAGACACTATGGCATCCGTTTTCACCTCGGCATCGAGGTTCCGAACAAAACCTGCGGTGCAAAAATGAACCTAGCCTAAGCCGTCTTTTATCCAAACTGAATAACCCCAAGTTTGATAGTCTGTCTAGGTACTGCAAACCCCCCATTCCCAGTTTGGTCGCCCTCCTCTACCTCAGCTTTGTCCTCCTTATATACTGCTGCCCAAAACTATAGACAATATTCCATATGCGGTCTCTTCAGAGATTGGTATAGAGGCAAAACTATGTTCCCATCTCGAGAACCTCTGATGCAAAAATGAACCTAGCCTAAGCCCTCTTTTTTCCAAACTAAATAATCCCAAATTTGATTATCTGTCTTGGTACTGAAAACCTTCCCCCATTTCCTTAACCAATTTGGTTACCCTCCTTCTTCACCCGCTCTACCTCAGCTGTGTCCTTCTTATAGACTGGTGCCCAAAACTGTATACAATATTCCACATGCGGCCTCTCCAGAGATTGATATAGAGGAAAAACTATGTTCCCGTCTTGAGCAGAACCTGCAATGCAATAATGAACCTAGCCTAAGCCCTCTTTTTCCAAACTGAATAACCCAAAGTTTGATAGCCTGACTTGGTACTGCAAACCCCCCATTCCCTTAATCAAAAGTTATACCCTACTATTCACCCGCTGTACCTCAGCTGTGCCCAAAACTGTATACAATATACCTCCTCTCCAGAGATTGTTATATAGGCAAAACTATGTTCCCCGACTTGAGCATATATGACTTTTTTAATGCAACCCATGATTTTATTTGCTTTGACAGCAGCTGCCTGGCATTGGTCACTGAATTTAAGACTGCCGTCTACCAATACATACCTCCCAAGTGTCCCTATTTTGGAGGGACAGTCGATATTTTCAACCCTTGTCCCTCTATAAATGTCCCTCTTTTTCATTTGGGAAATGGATTTTCGTCAATAAACTGACCTTCTTGCTTTAAAAAGTATCTGATTGCTTCCTAGTAGTGTTGAGCGAACAGTAAAAAGTTTTAGTTCGATTAGAAACCTCGAACTTTTGTGAGTTCTGTTCGAAGTTCTATTTGAACTCGAACTTCGAACCCCATTAAAGTCAATAGGAGAAGATGTTCTGGTTAATTTTTATACCTATACAGGTGAGGAGAAGCTGGAATTACCATCCATAACAGTAACCTGGATACGGGGAACAACTTAGTGAAGAAAATTTGGCTCTAAGAGTGACAGAAAAAAATTGAAAGTCTAAAATACTTCATTCCTTTCAATGGCTAACTGAAAAGATGAGGACAGCTTGCAAGCAGGGGCGTAGCTATAGGAGGGGCAGCGGTAGCAGCTGCTATGGGGCCCGGCATCCTGAGGGGGCCCAAAAGCCTCTTTCACACATAGGAGATTTGGAGAAGGTGTGCTATACAATTACTGAACTCCCAAAACAGTAGAAACTGAACTTTTACGCACTGAGTGTGATTTAGCAAATCCAATCGCTCTGTATAATATATATCCATGTATATGAGATTTAGGCGTTATGTGATCCTGTAAATGTCACCAAATAACAGCTTCTGGGTGTGGGAAAGATGCAGCCAGCAATACCAAACTCCCTATCTATTGCTGTCTATGGAGAGGAGAATACTATCTAAGAGCAGTCCATACAGTACAGAGAGTGAGCTGAAAATGGCATTCACAAGGCAATACAGCAAAATATATATAACATGGTCATGTGATTTTAGCAGCCAATGAGAGCCCTACACCTCAGCGATGACGTTTTTGACACTTCTTTGTGCTCTGAACTGATTGGAAGGCCGCCAAAAGTTCAGAAAGATGATTGGGCGGCGGCCAAACGTGCAGAATGTTGCTGAAAACGAAACTGAAAATGGCGCGTCGAACTAGAACTTTACTAGAACGAACAGTAAAATGTTTGGTTTGGTTCGAGTTCTAAAAATTTGAGAAGTTCTACCAGAACTTAACTTTTCTAGAACAGTTCGATCAACACTACTTCCTAGCTGTATATTACATGACAACTTACTTAATATTTCATCATTGGATCCAATGCAATCCTGAAAATGTTTCCCTTTTTGGCTGTCTAAAAAGTTGCCATGTATGTGTTTGGGCGTGGTTAGAGGCGTGGCCTGATTTATCCCTCTTTGCGATCTCTAAAAGTTGGGAGGTATGTTTGGGTGTGGTTAGAGGCGTGGCCTGATGTGTCCCTCTTTCCAATCTCTAAAAGTAGGCATGTACGTATTTGGGCGTGGTTAGAGGCGTGGCCTGATGTGTCCCTCTTTCCAATCTCCAAAAGTTGGGAGGTATACCAATATCACCAGTAATGTCGCTAACCTCGGTAACGTACTAACTTTATTCTAATTCTCTCCTTACAGGTTGGGTAGAAAAAGAGTCTTATTATTAAATTCCCAGAGACGCATCTCCCAGACCTGGACCCTCTCCAACCTCCGAATCCCCCTCTCCCAACAAAGAAATAAAAAAAAAAAAAAACACAACCTAAAAACAAAACAAATCCCCCCCCCAAAAAAACCCCATCAACCACCACCACCGGATTTCAAGAAATGCAACGTCCGCTGTGACCCCCACCTCCCTGCCTTCTGTTCCAGATTCCACTTTGGTTCTTTTTCGACTCATTTCTCTCCCCCCTTTTTCTGTAAAATTATAAATATATATATATTATATATAAATATAAATAGAACCAGTTTTTTTCTTTTTTTTTTTTTCCTTTTTATGATTTACTTTTAATGTTATATTATAACAGAGGGGGAGAGAGGATTGTAATGCAGAAGGTGAAGAAGGGGAAGGTATCGAAGAAAGTAAAAAAAAAAAATAAGGTATTGACGATGAACGGGAACCCCTTCACCACTGAAGGAATACAAAGAGTGATTTGGGAAGGGAAGGTGGCGAGATAGAAAAATTTTAAATGGGGGGGGGGCTGCAATAGAACTCTCTTCCTATTAACCTCTATGCTGCCAAAGGCGTATGAACACAGCTCTGCGTATACTAGTTTCATCAGCTCTGGGGTTAATCCGGGGATTTTCGAGGGCACCAGTGGCCATATGACTTCTCATGAACAATGTGTCTGGTGAACAGCCGTCGGGTTTTAAGGGGCATTAATAGGTCCCTGCAAACCCCTTAAGACTTCCAGAGAGACCAGCAGAGCATCTCTCATATCGAAGTCTTACTTGTGTAATAATACCCCCTTCACTCCACCACCCACTTACTATTCCTCCATATCTGATGTACTCAGTCTATATGGGAGTGAGAGGTACATGTATCTGTCTGTGTATTGGGAGGGGGCGAGAGGTACGTGTCCAGGTGTCTGTGTATTAGAAGGGGGTGATAGGTACATGTCCTGACATCTGTGTATTAGAAGGGAGTGATGAGTGTCTGTCCTAATGTTCTCGTATTTGAAGGGTGTGAGAGATACAGTATATGTCACTATTCTTCATGTATAATATGACAGTGTCTACAGACGAGTACCGGGGCAGCGGGCGATCGTCAGCTTAGGGGCAAGTAGACAACACAGTTACAGCAGCAACACAGGTTAATAGACTGGCAATATTTTGGGTGGAGAGGTCACGGGAATTGGTGGACAGTGACTGAGTCATAGGGATGGTAGAAGTGTAGAAGCAACCTAAAGCGCAGCAGCGATCACTCGTCTGAACGGAGATGCGTGTATTACATTGAAACCAATGTAAATCACACTGCACATGGTTAGATACGTTTTTTGGATCCGGTTTGGGTCCGAAAAACGGATCTGAAAAACGTCGTGTGAACAGGCCCTAAGGAACGGTTTTACCTGGAGGTGACAAAGTTACCAGACGAGCACATGTCAATGCTGGAGCAGGTAGCATCGAAGACCCGGTAGGTAAGAGGCCGAAGCCAGCCAAGTAATAGGAAAAGGGAGCGGTGGGTAGGAAGGACCTGAATCAGGTGGCAAGAGTGAGGAGAGATCCTGGTACCCCTGATAGGCAAAAAGGCTCGATTGCGGTTTGTGTCTATGTGTCTCCACCCCCCTCTCGCATTAGTTTTTTGTCAGGTTGTCAACAATTTTTTTTTATCTTGTGTTTTCCTGCCATTTTTCTGTGATTTACAAAAATAAATAATAATAAAAAATACCCCAAAAAACTGCAAACAGACTGATTTGTACTGTGTTCTAGAGATTCAGAATTGTGACAAGTCCTAAGATGACAAAAAATGCTTCTCATGGGCCCTGTGTTGCAGCATCTCCTGCAATGGGAATTGGCTGCAATTCCACACGTAGCCTGTGGACAGTGGTGGCGCTGTTGTGCTTAATTCAAAGGACTATCTCACGACAAGGATTGCTGCTTTTTATGTTAAAGATCTTGCAAAAACAAGTCACTTTGCAATATGTGTCCATTAACAGTGTCCTACCTATTCAGATATCCCCTCTTGTATGGGCTGCATCAGCTCCTCAGGTCACTATAGCTACAGACCTGTGATCTCTCCTGATAGGCTGCCAGCACTGGTTGCTATAGCTGCAGACCTATTCAATCTCTCCTGATAGGCTGCCTGCACTGGTTGCTATAGCTACAGACCTGTTTGATCTCTCCTGATAGGCTGCCTGCACTGGTTGCTATAGCTACAGACCTGTGTGATCTCTCCTAATAGGCTGCCAGCACTGGTCGCTATAGCTACAGACCTGTTTGATCTCTCCTGATAGGCTGCCAGCACTGGTTGCTATAGCTGCAGACCTATTCAATCTCTCCTGATAGGCTGCCTGCAATGGTTGCTATAGCTACAGACCTGTGTGATCTCTCCTGATAGGCTGCCAGCACTGGTTGCTATAGCTACAGACCTGTTAGATCTCTCCTGATAGGCTGCCAGCACTGGTTGCTATAGCTACAGACCTGGCTTCTACTGCAGATTAGTAGAAGCCAGTAAACACGCTCCTGAATTCAAAATGAAGCCAATAAAACAGGACTGAGGTGAGATGAATCAATGAAGTGAGACAACCACTTTAAGGCTAGCGCTACACCTAGACTATATATTGTATTGCTCAGTGATAACTGTTGGCTATAGGAGTACATTGAAGCTTGAAAATGTCCAAAACCTTTGCAAAAAAATGTTTTATTGTTCAATGCTGGGATTTCTGAGCAATTTTAAGAATTTTTACGACTTTTTTTTTGTTCAATAAACTATGAAAATTGCTTAGAAATCCTTTGTTAAAGGATACGTTACTTTTTTTTTAAAAAATAAATGTAAACGTCATAGTAACATGTCAAAGGTTTCGATTGAGTACTAAAAACATGATAGGGGAAGAGGTGCTCACCAGAGTGCTGGGCCCCCATGCATCTGCTCGGCTGAGGATGTATGGATCTATGGGAAGTCAGTAAGTTCTTTACGGAGAGTTGAGCAGAAACTAAGGAACAAAGTAGTCACCTGAGCGCCTCTGTCACTTTGTTTTAGTGATGGACGGGGGTCTTGGCACCTGGACCCTTACAAAGCAAACTTCTGATGTGTCTACAGTTTTAAAAATGGCCGGTAGCTTTTAAGGCTTGGATTTCTAAAAACATAGTCACAAAAAAAGGTGTATCCGTAGCCCGAGCCAAACATAACTCAGATCTCCATATATTATATGCTTAAAGGGGTTGTCTCACTACATTGATTCATCTCACCTCAGTCCTGTTTTCTTGGTTTCACTTTGAATTCAGGGCGTGTTTACTGGCTTCCACTAGGCTGCAGTAGAAGCCAGGTCTATAGCTATAGCAACCAGTGCTGACAGCCTATCAGAAGAGATCAAAGAGGTCTGTAGCTATAGCGACCTGAGGAGCTGATGCAGCCCATACAAGAGGGGATATCTAGGAACAGGAAGGATATTGTTAATGGACATATATTACAAAGTGTCTTGTTTTTGCAAGATCTTTAACATAAAAAGCAGTAGCGATACTTGTAGTGAGACGACCCCTTTAAAGGGGTTTTGCCACGTAGTGAGATAACCTCTTATCTGCTCAGGGAAGGCTATAAACAAAGTATGAACGGCTGCAGGGGTGAGAAGGAGGGGGGGTGAGCAGAGAGCGAGAAAGCAGGGAACGTCTCTAAAGTTTACTCAAATAATAACATTACAACAGTGGATTCTCTATACAGCAGACAGACTCATACACTGCACTTTCTCCCCAGCCCCTTGCAAGCTCCTTCATGTTCCCTGCCCTCAGATAAGAAGTGCAAACACGGCAAGCGCAGCCAGATCAGCTCCTGGTTGTGTCTAATGTAAACTTTCATGAAACTAAGGGGGATTGAGCAATGCTGTAGCTCTCACAGGCTTCACTTTTTGTAATCACATATTTAGAAAAGTGATTAAATACCCATTTTGGAGGATCCCACGTCAACATTACATCGTGGCAAAACCCCTTTAATACATTTGTTAGTCCATTCCTTTCACACATCCATCCACTTTTTAAAATATCCTGCTAAACTTCACCGGACAGATGTGGAAGGGTGAAAATGGCCAACGATCTGTCATTAAAGGGGTTGTCCAGTATAATAAGTTAGAGATAAATGGGCCCTGGGTGGGGAAAAAGAAAAAAAAAAAGTTATACTCACCTCCCAGTTCCCCGCTGCTACAGCTCAGAAGCTCTCTGAGATTCTCTCCACCTGTCAGGTTCCCCTTCCAAGATGCAGGACAGACTCAAGCTGAAAAGTGAGTCAGTAGGGTGATGGGGTGTGGCAAGTCTGTCCTGTGTTTGGACGAGAACATGGAAGTGAAGAAGAAAGGATCCCGGAGAGCTTCAGAGCTGTAGCAGCAGAGGATCGAAAGGTAAGTATAACTTTTTTTTTTTTATCATTTTGCCCTTCCTGAAGCAATGTAGAGGGGTTATCTCATCTCACACATTTATGGCATATTAAAAGTATATGCCACACATGTGCGTTAGATCTTGAGAACCGGCCGCTGAATGTCTCCATTGAGAACGTAAAGGTGGCCAAAACTCTCCCATTCATTTCAAGTGAAGCTCCAAATAAAGCCGAGCAGACTTTTATTAAACTGGACAACTCCCTTAATGCCATGCTGCTGCTTTATGTTGCTCCAGAGGGGCAGCCTGTGGCCAAATAGACTCACATGAATCCAACAATGGCTCCGATTACACCTGTCAGAGGTACATGTCTTCCTTTGACAGAAGCCTCCTATAGCCATACAGTTGCCCACTTTGCTCATAGAGTCTAATTGTAAACAGTAAACAAATACTATGATTGATATATATATATATATATATATATATTATATAATTATATATATATATATATATATATATAATATATATTATATATATATATATATATATATATATATATATATATATATATACATACAGTTGAAATCAACTGGCAAATATAAATAATTTTGGTTCCTAATTGACCTAAAATAGGTAAGTTTTATTTTGATTTCATGTCAAAGTGAGAAAAACCTGCAGATGGGGCTTTTTATATAGTGGATGGAAACTTCTGGTTTCAACTGTGTGTATATGTACACACATACATAGCAGATGAAAATAATTTTGAAAATCTCAGCAATTTTTCTAAATACATGTCTCTGATTGTGCTATTGACAAGAAATTCTCACCAGATGTCAGCAACGGGCCATCCAATCCACACAAGCAAAGAAATCAAACCATAGATGTCCATAAATGAAGTTCTATGTAGTAATCGAAAAGGACACAGGGGAACAGTATTGAGAATATGAAGAAAGAGCGGTGCAAAAAAAGCCATGGAAAGTCCTGATAACACCTGAAATCTATTGGTAATTAGAAAGCAATCCTGCCACTTTTTGAAAAATAATATTAGCTGGTTCAACTTGTGGCCTATAAAAAGGTGTCTCATTACCAAGGTGCCACACAGGAAACATCTCATGATGGGTAAAACCAGTGAGAACTGTACCCAGATGAATACAGTGATGCAGCCGCCATGGCCTAAGAAATCAACAGAGCAAATGTAGTCCTATATGGACTACGCTTTCTCTATTTCCTGGCAGTAAATGCTTTCCCCGCAGGACTAAAAATGTAGAGGACTATCAAATGCAGGAAAAAAAAAAAAAAAAACTGTGTGAACAGGTCCTTATTCATCATGCTGAATAACATATTTGGTCTCTGAACTTCCATAAGATCAATAGAGGGAAACACAGACAACTAATCATTGTCCCTGCAGTGTATTGCTGTATACAGAAGGATTGTATGACGGCTATGGGCTCGTGAGTGACGCTTGCCCAGTTTTGATCAAAAACCTCAGGTTTTCATGTATTTAAAAGTAGCAGAAATGCTTTTCCCAAAAACTTCCTATGATCTCTTTGAATGTGTTTTAGTGCTTGTAGAGTTGCTGACAATGTATTGTGTTTGAATTTTGTTGCCACCCAAAGTGCACCTATGCTTATTTTTCTGAAAAACCTTTTGTGATGTGCAGACCAGACTGTTTGAAGATTGCCCAAGTAGGTAGGCTTGGCTCAGGCAGGTGATAATAAACGGCAACCTATCCACTTTACTGCTCTGCAGGCTGGGACTGTCCCACAGAAGAGCAGGGGAAGGTGGACCTCGAGGCATGGCATGAGAGAAAGGCAGGACGCAAGAGACAAGTGCAGTAGCTGTAGGGTGGACCCCAAAGAGTCAACTCCGCTCGGGGGCCCAAGGCATCCCAGTCCAACACTGCTGCTTTGTGTTTGGGATAAACCGTAGTAATGAACAGATGCACAGTGTATTTATTACAAGTTTATTACATTACATGATTATATATATATATATATTATATAATATATATATATATATATATATATATATATATATATATATTATATATATATATATATATATATATATATATATATATCACAAAATGACAACATACATAGACATGAGAACACACGAGCTCTTATTGGAATCAGCAGCTTTGGCTTTGCTGATCAATAGACACGTATTCAGCACTCAGTGTCTCTGTTTTGTTAGGCCGTGTTCACACGGCTTTTTCTCCAACGGATTTGTGAGCCGTATTGAGCTCACAAATCCGCCGTGAATAAGGGGCGGGACGGGGGCGGGGCCGGAGCGCGGCGGGGGCGCCGCTCCCAGCCCCATAGACAATGCATTATCTACGGTGCGTACGCGCCGTAAATAATGTGCATGTCACTTTCTCCTCCCGCAGCGGATTCGCCGAGCGGGGAGGAGCGACGGAATCCACTATTCTCTATGAGAGCGGTGGATTACCGTAATGACAGGGACGGATTGGCGCCGTACTCAGCACAAATCCGGCGCAGAGTACGGCGCCATTCCGTGCCCAAATAAGCCGTGTGAACGAGGCCTTAGTCTACCCCACATCACCTTCCTATACTCCATACCCTTCATAATATCGGCAGAGCTATGAAGGGTTACTGTCCGACAGACACCGACCTATCAGACGTTGTGCAAAGATTGCTGCAAAGTGCTCACCGATGGAGGATTTTAATGAGGGACAGAGGAGATGACGTAATATGGCAAGGATCACACGGACAGTCCGACGGGTGCCATCACCGATGCCAAGTGAGGGGACCGCAGCCGAAAAAGGGTTACACTGGTTCCATCTGCAGCTCCTCGAAATCTCCCTCAATCTCATGGAACGAGGCATGGGAGCCGATGACTACAAGGGTAGCACCTGGGAGAAAGTGGAAGAGATGAGAAAGGTTCATAAAACTCTGGAGGCACGACGGGGATGAAAGTGCAAGAACAAGAGAAGTGCACAGGTACAGATGTATTGTTACAATAGCTAATGAGGAACGTTAGTCCTTTTGAGCTGCCCCTAAAGCCTCTCACCAACCAGTATTCTACTCTGCACTGATGAGGCAAAAGCCCCGAAACAGCGGTCTGCAGATGAGTATCTTGTTTGCTCTAATCCCTTTCACAGTACACAGCTGTGAGTCAGATGTGACTCGAGTACTGCTACATCCAACATAGTCCCAGCTCATTTCCCATAAGCCTTATATAATGCAATAGCTAAAACATATCAGGGAGAATTCCCTTTATTCGCTGCCAGCCACAGCTGCTCATGGAATGGTATAGTCCTGTATACTGGCAGAAGGGGGTCAAGCTGTTCTCCATTTCAGTAATTGACGGGGATGAATTGGTAACCCTGCTGCAATATGTGGTGACCCGTGAGACAAAAATTCTTACCTATAACCCAGAACACAGCAGCACCTGCTCCGGCAAGCCAGAAAAATGGGAAAGAGACCGCACCAGCCAAGCCATACTGCTGAGCTGTACTCACTTCTCGGCCTGTAATAATAAGATAAGTAATTAATAGGTCGTTTAATAATAGGGATATATTACTGTGCACATGCAAAGGTGTAAGCAATCAACCACACGCTACTGCCTTAAAGGGTTTTTCCATCTGGCTGTTTCAGAGAGTCTTTCCTTCACCACCTCTTCAGGCTCCCACTTGCTGTTCAGGCTGTAGGCGGTTCTACAGCTTCAGGCTACAACCTGCCTAGATACCGGCTGGGGGAAGGAGGGGGGGGGGGAGGTCGGGGCTGGACACCTACAACCTGCCTAGATACCAGCTGGGGGGGACCTACAACCTGCCTAGATACCGGCTGGGGGGGGACCTACAACCTGCCTAGATACCGGCTGGGGGGGGGACCTACAACCTGCCTATATACCGGCTGGGGGGGGGACCTAAACCTGCCTAAATACCGCTGGGGGGAGGGGGGGACCTACAACCTGCCTAGATACCGGCTGGGGGAGGGGGGGGACCTACAACCTGCCTAGATACCGGCTTGTGGGGGGACCTACAACCTGCCTAGATACCGGCTTGTGGGGGGACCTACAACCTGCCTAGATACCGGCTTGTGGGGGACCTACAACCTGCCTAGATACCGGCTTGTGGGGGGACCTACAACCTGCCTAGATACCGGCTTGTGGGGGGACCTACAACCTGCCTAGATACCGGCTTGTGGGGGGACCTACAACCTGCCTATATACCCGCTGGTGGACCTATAACCTGCCTATATACCTACTGGGGGACCTATAACCTGCCTATATACTCGCTGGGGGACCTATATCCTGCCTATATACTCGCTGGGGGACCTATATCCTGCCTATATACCCGCTGGGGGACCTATAACCTGCCTATATACCCGCTGGGGGATCTATATACCCACTGGGGGACCTATATACCCACTGGGGGACCTATAACCTGCCTACATACCCGCTGGAGGACCTATAACCTGCCTACATACCCGCTGGAGGACCTATAACCTGCCTACATACCTGCTGGAGGACCTATAACCTGCCTACATACCTGCTGGAGGACCTATAACCTGCCTATATACCTGCTGGGGGACCTATAACCTGCCTATATACCTGCTGGGGGACCTATAACCTGCCTATATACCTGCTGGGGGACCTATAACCTGCCTATATACCTGCTGGAGGACCTATAACCTGCCTATATACCTGCTGGAGGACCTATAACCTGCCTATATACCTGCTGGAGGACCTATAACCTGCCTATATACCCGCTGGGGGACCTATAACCTGCCTACATACCAACTGGGTGACCTATAACCTTTATACCTACCTACTGGGGACATATAACTTAGTGGGGGGACCCTATTACCTCTACTGGGGGACATATAACTTACTGCGTTGTGAAGTCGCTAACAGTTGTTAGGCCGGTTGTTAAAGCCTCAGGTTGATTGATAAGAGCTTAAGCAATTGACTCCGGGGTCAATAGTATAGAGGCATGTTGAAGAACTGAGTAGAAAATATTAATCTGGCCCTCTAAAACCAAATTCTCATCTGGTCCCAGGAAAATTGCCCACCCCTGCCATAGGTTATCAAAAAACACGGTTTTGAAGCTCTCCATTGATTCCTATGGGCATTTTACTCGTGGAAAACACCTCAAGAATTATCGTCCCTTATTTTTCAGCACTGAAAATAAGAGAGTAAAACACATGTAAAAACGGTTTTACATAGGAATCAATGAAAATTAACTGGAGGTGTTTTTAGTTGTTTTGATGCCGTTTGGATGGGGGGGGGGGGGGGGGGGGACGTGCGAAAACAGGTCCATAAACAGCATACAACATGCCCTTAGGCTATATTCACACGGCTTAAAATGGGACGTATCTCGCCCTGTATTTCACACTGTGATACACTCCAGGCATTACGGTAATCCACAGTTCTCATAGAGAACTATGAATCACGTCTCCTCTCCCTGCTCGCACAATACGGCGAACGGGGAGAGAAGTGACATGTAAATTATTCAATGGCGTATATGCGCTGAGAATAATGAATGTCTATGGGGCCGGCGGGCTGCCGCCCCCGAGCACACGGCATAATTGCGGGCGAAATTCGTCCCGCAATTACACCGTGTGAACATAGCCTTAGGGTGGAACGGCTCCTCAGCGTCTATGGAGACCCATGACATGTTAAGGCCTCGTTCACACGGCTTATTTGGCCGCGGATTGGAGCCGTACAGCGCGCCGTATTTGCGCTGCAGTAACGCACCAAAACGGCCCAGTAACTACGGTAATCCACAGTTCTCTATGAGAACTGTGGATTCCGTCGCTCCTCCCCGCGGGGGGAGAAAGTGACAGGCACATTATTTACGGCGCGTACACGCCGTAAATAGTGCATTGTCTATGGGGCCGGCGAGCAGCTTCCCCCGCCGCGCCCCCGCCCCTTATTCAAGCCGTATTTGCGGGACGGATCCGTCCCGCAAATACGGCTTGAATAAGCCGTGTGAACACGGCCTTCAACGAGCAGATGTCTCACTTCCTCCAGACACGGTACAAGATGATGGAAGGAGCCGCCGACTATACATTAACCCTCTACCTACACATATGATCTACAAACCTCTGCCCTGCACAGAGACTGTAAGGGCATGGCATGTTCACATGACTGATTTGGCCGCAGGTTTCGACGCGGTTTCCGCGGCCAAAACCTCGTCCAAATCATGCCCAGTTTAGTAACATGGTTTCCTATGGGAAACCGTGTTACTGTTCACACGTTGCGGGTTTGCGCTGCGGCCGCCAGTGTTTGAGAACTCTCCTGTCAATTCTTGACAGGTAGTCCTCAGCGCGGTGGCCACGCAGTGTTGCCGCAGGTGTCGCCGCGGTTGGGCTGCGGCTTCCCCCCTGCCTATTAATTTGCATAGGGGCAAACCCTCACCGCAAGCCGTGCCCCAAACCATGCCGCGACCACGGCCAGCGCCGCAAACCCGCGTCTGTAGATGCGAATTTGCGGAGAGGTTGCTGTGAGGTTAGTACGAGGTTTCGGCCGTGGGAACCGCGGCCGAAGCCGCCGTGTGAACAGGGCCTAAGTCACTTCATGTAATATCTCCGCTTACCAAACAAGACCATATAGGACAGCAGAGTCTTCAGGTAGATGATGTAACAGTCTCCAAAGAAGACGTCGATAGCAATCAGCATCATGGGGCTGGTGATACTGTAACAGAGAGAGGATGCGACATTGAGAGAGCTTTTCATGTCAGATAAAAATCACAAGTATGTGAACACAAATCAATGATCGTTACCCTCCCCCAAACTTTCCCACCTTCTGTTCTTTGCCGTCACTTGGGTAATCCGTAATAGAGCACTCTAAGGCCCCAAACTTTGACAGACTTTATAATGGTTTTGTGATTTATGCTTATGTTTATTGCTGTATTTAAGTTATGTTTTTAAAATTTTAGGTTACAGGTTGTAACTCGACCAGCAGAATAGTGAGTGCAGCTCTGGGGGATAATACAGGATGTAACTCAGGATCAGTACAGGATAAGTAATGTATGTACAGTGACTGCACCAGCAGAATAGTGAGTGCAGCTCTGGAGGATAATACAGGATGTAACTCAGGATCAGTACAGGATAAGTAATGTATGTACACAGTGACTGCAGCAGCAGAATAGTGAGTGGCAGAGTCTGGAGGATAATACAGGATGTGAACTCAGGATCACGTACAGGATAAGTTAATGTTTGAACACAGTGACTTCACCAGCAGAATAGTGAGTGCAGCTCTGGAGGATAATACAGGATGTAACTCAGGATCAGTACAGGATAAGTAATGTATGTACACTGTGACTGCACCAGCAGAATAGTGAGTGCAGCTCTGGAGTATAATACAGGATGTAACTCAGGATCAGTACAGGATAAGTAATGTATGTACTTAGTGACTACATCAGCAGACTAATGAGTGCAGCTCTGGAGGATATAATACAGGATCTAACTCAGGATCAGTACAGGATAAGTAATGTATGTACACAGTGACTGCACCAGCAGAATAGTGAGTGCAGCTCTGGAGGATAATACAGGATGTAACTCAGGATCAGTACAGGATAAGTAATGTATGTACACAGTGACTGCACCAGCAGAATAGTGAGTGCAGCTGTGGAGTATAATACAGGACGTAACTCAGGATCAGTACAGGATAAGTAATGTATGTACACAGTGACTGCACCAGCAGAATAGTGAGTGCAGCTGTGGAGTATAATACAGGATGTAACTCAGGATCAGTACAGGATAAGTAATGTATGTAGACAGTGACTGCACCAGCAGAATAGTGAGTGCAGCTCTGGAGTATAATGCAGGATGTAACTCAGGACCAGTACAGGGTAAGTAATGTATGTACACAATGACTGCACCAGCAGAATAGTGAGTGCAGCTCTGGAGTATAATACAGGATGTAACACAGGATCAGTACAGGATAAGTAATGTATGTAGACAGTGACTGCACCAGCAGAATAGTGAGTGCAGCTCTGGAGCATAATACAGGATTTAACACAGGATCAATATAATATCCTCTAACATGTTGAAGCAGTTTCTGAATAATATATATATAAATAATTCAAGCCCAAGACGACATATGATGCTGCTGAAAGTAAGTGACAGTACTCACATGCAATACAAAATGAGCCCCAGGAAGATGAAGATGTAGTTGCTCTGAAAATGTTCCACGTTTCGGGTCACCCGCTTACAAAGATCTCCAAAGTTCTGTGGCCGGGTGAAGCGCCTCTGATCGACAAAGTTATTCCATGGGCGGATGTGGGCTCGGCGGCGGTCAAACCAGTCCTTTGCTGTAGCTTGATTTATCATCTTGGGAAAGATCCTGTGGATAAAGAATACATATGGGAGACTAATGAGATAAAGATAAGAGTTCTCCGGCTGCTCAGCTACTTACTAAACATCAAGGGATGCCTGTTCAGGTGAATTTCTGGTCTCAACAGTTAATATAAGAATCTAAAAGGTTGCAGCACCCATGGGGCAGAGGTCAGAGCCGTCCACGATAAGGGACATAGGAACAAGCAGCACCCTCCATGCAATGTCTCCCTTCATTGCATTCATTAGATTTGCTGTTTTTTTTTACAATAAAAAATAGATTATTTTGTTAATTACCGTGGGTGGAAAAAGTCTTCCTCCCCCTGAACTTTTCCTCATTTTTAAACGTTACCGCCACAAATATAAACGCATTTTATTGATATCTTATGTGACAGAGCAACACAAAGTAGGGAGCATTTGTGTAAGGAAAATGAAATGCACTTTTCCAAATTTCTGCAAATTAAAAATCTGAGAAGTGTTTGTGAATATGTATTCAGCCCCAGAGTCAGTGCTTTGTAGGACACCTCTATCTGCAATGTAGTCAGCCCCGGAGTCAGTACTTTGTAGGACACCTCTATCGCAATGTATTCAGCCAGAGTCCACTTTGTAAGACACTTCTATCTGCAATGTATTCAGTCCCAGAGTCAGCACTTTGTAGGACACCTCTATCTGCAATGTATTCAGCCCCGGAGTCAGTACCTTGTAGGACACCTCTATCTGCAATGTATTCAGCCCCAGAGTCAGCACTTTGTAGGACACCTCTATCTGCAATGTATTCAGCCCCGGAGTCAGTACTTTGTAGGACACCTCTATCTGCAATGTATTCAGCCCCCAGAGTCAGTACTTTGTAGGACACCTCTATCTGCAATGTATTCAGCCCCCGGAGTCAGTACTTTGTAGGACACCTCTATCTGCAATGTATTCAGCCCCGGAGTCAGTACTTTGTAGGCCACCTCTATCTGCAATGTATTCAGTCCCCAGAGTCAGTACTTTGTAGGCCACCTCTATCTGCAATGTATTCAGCCCTGGAATCAGCACTTTGTAGGACACCTCTATCTGCAATGTATTCAGCCCCAGAGTCAGCGCTTTGTAGGAACCTCTATCGCAATGATTAGCCCAGAGTCAGTACTTGTAGACACCTCTATCTGCAATGTATTCAGCCCCAGAGTCAGTACTTTGTAGGACACCTCTATCTGCAATGTATTCAGCCCCGGAGTCAGTACTTTGTAGGACACCTCTATCTGCAATGTATTCAGCCCCCAGAGTCAGTACTTTGTAGGACACCTCTATCTGCAATGTATTCAGCCCTGGAGTCAGTACTTTGTAGGACACCTCTATCTGCAATGTATTCAGCCCTGGAGTCAGTACTTTGTAGGACACCTCTATCTGCAATGTATTCAGACCCCGGAGTCAGTACTTTGTAGGACATCTCTATCTGCAATGTATTTCATCCCCATAGTCAGTGCTTTGTAGGACACCCTATCTGCAATGTATTCAACCTGGAGTCAGGACTTTGTAGGAGACCTCCATCTGCAATGTATTCAGCCCCCAGTGTCAGTACTGTGTTGGACAGCTCTATCTGCAATGTATTCAGCCCAGGAGTCAGTACTTTGTAGGACATCTCTATCTGCAATGTATTCAGCCCCAGAGTCAGTACTTTGTAGGACACCTCTCTATCTGCAATGTATTCAGTCCAGAGTCAGTACTTTGTAGGACACCTCTATCTGCAATGTATTCAGCCCGGGGTCAGTACTTTGTAGGACACCTACTGCATCTATACAGCACGAGTCAGTACTTTGTAGGACACCTCTATCTGCAATGTATTCAGCCCCCAGAGTCAGTACTTTGCAGGACACCTCTATCTGCAATGTATTCAGCCCTGGAGTCAGTACTTTGCAGATAGAGGTGTCCTGCAATGACGGCTGCAGCCTGTAGGGGGATGTTTCCAGCTTTGCCCATCTAGAGGCTGGATTTGCATTTGTGCCCATTCTTCTTTGCAGAATCGCTCGCGCTCAGTCAGATGGGTTGAGAACGTTTGTGAACAGGAATTTGGAAGCGCTGCCCCAGACTCTCAATGGGATTTCGGTCTGGACTGTGACTGGGTTATTGTAACACATGGATCTGCTTTGATGTAAACCCTTCCATTGCAGCTTTGGCTGGATGTTTAGGGTCGTCCTAATGGAAAGTGAACCCCAGCCCCAGTCTTTTGCAGGTTTTCCTCCAGGATTGCCCTGTGCTTAGCTCCATCCTTCTTCCCATTAACTCCGAGCAGCTTCCCAGTCCCTGCTGAAGCCTCCCCCCAGCATGATGCTGCCCCCCAGGCTTCACGGTGGGGATGCTGTGCTCAGGGGGATACACTGCAGTATTTCCTCCATACATTGGGTTTGGTATTTAGGTCTCATCTGACCACAGCCCTTTCTTCTACATCCTCGCCTTGTCCCCTACAGAGCTTTCTGCAAACAGGACTTCTTATGGCTTTCACAAAGAGCTTTCTTCTTGCCCCTCTTCCATAATGGGCAGATTTGTGGAGTACACGACTAATAGGTGTTCTTTGGATATATTCTCCCACCTGAGCTGTGGATCTCTGCAGCTCCTCCAGAGTGACCCAGGGCCTCTTGGCTGCTTCTCTAATCAGTGCACTCCTCTCAGTTTAGGTGGACGGACATGTCTTGGTAGGTTAGCAGTTGTGCCATACACCTTCCATTTACGGATGATGGATTGAACAGGGCTCCGTGAGATGCTCAGAGTTTCGTCTATTTTTTAAAACCTAACCCTGCAATACACTTTGCCACAGCTTTATCCCTGGGCTGCCTGGTGTGTTCCTTAGTTTTCATGATGCCGTTTGTTCATTTTCTCAAACCTCTGAGGCCTTCACAAAACAGCTGTAGCTATACTGAAAATAAATTACTTACAGATGTTCTCTATTTACTAATTAAGTGACTTCTGAAGGCAATCGGTCACGCAATTTTTTTGGAGTAGTTCTATTCGTGTACGCAGGGTCCAGTATTACAAAAGTTATATTCTTGCACAAAGGGTGCAGTATTATAGTAGTTATATTCTTGCACAAAGGGTGCAGTATTATAGTAGTTATAGTCTTATACATAGGAGCAGTATTATAGTAGTTATATTTCTTTAACATAGGACGCATTTATAGTAGTTATTCTTGTACATAGCGGGCAGTATTATAGTAGTTTATATTCTTGTACATAGGGGGCAGTATTATAGTAGTTATATTCTTGTACATAGGGGCAGTATTATAGTAGTTATATTCTTGTACATAGGGGGCAGTATTGTAGTAGTTATATTCTTGCACATAGGGGGCAGTATTATAGTAGTTATATTCTTGTACATAGGGAACAGTATTATAGTAGTTATATTCTTGTACATAGGGCAGTATTATAGTCGTTATATTCTTTTACATAGGTGGCAGTATTATAGTAGTTTTATTCTTGTACATAGGGGGCAGTATTATAGCAGTTTTATTCTTATACATAGGGACCAGTATTATAGTAGTTATATTCTTTTACATAGGGCAGTATTATAGTATTATATTTTGTACATAGGGGGCAGTATTATAGTTAGTTATATTCTTGTACATTGGGGCAGTATTATAGTAGTTAAATTCTTGTACATAGGAGCAGTATTATAGTAGTTATATTCTTGTACATAGGAGCAGTATTATAGTAGTTATATTCTTGTACATGGGGGCAGTATTATAGTAGTTATATTCTTGTACATAGGGGCAGTATTATAGTAGTTATATTCTTGTACATAGGGGGCAGTATTATAGTAGTTATATTCTTGTACATAGGTGGCAGTATAATAGTAGTTATATTCTTGTACATAGGAGGCAGTATTATAGTAGATATATTCTTGTACATAGGGGGCAGAATTATAGTAGTTATATTCTTGTACACAGGGGCAGTATTGTAGTAGTTATATTCTTGTACATAGGGGACAGTATTATAGCAGTTATATTCTTGTACATAGGAGCAGTATTATTGTAGTTCCATAGGAGGGGCAGTATTATAGTAGTTATATTCTTGTACATAGGGGACAGTATTATAGTAGTTATATTCTTGTACATAGGGGGCAGTATTATAGTAGTTATATTCTTGTACATAGGGGACAGTATTATAGTAGTTATATTCTTGTACATAGGGACAGTATTATAGTAGTTATATTCTTGTACATAGGGGACAGTATTATAGTAGTTATATTCTTGTACATAGGGGACAGTATTATAGTAGTTATATTCTTGTACATAGGAGGCAGTATTATAGTAGTTATATTCTTGTACATAGGAGCAGTATTATAGTAGTTATATTCTTGTACATAGGGGGCAGTATTATAGTAGTTATATTCTTGTATATAGAGGGGCAGTATTATAGTAGTTATATTCTTGTACATAGAGGGCAGTATTATAGTAGTTATATTCTTGTATATAGAGGGGCAGTATTGACCATTAGTACTTCCACTTTTATAATGAAATCAAATCAATCTGCATAGCTCATTTATTGATGTCTTAACCATTTAGTAAGGAGAGTACTACATCACTGCATTTGTTTCTTAGCTCACACAGCAGCCAACAATAATTTACAAAAAATAGTTCCTACTTGTTAATAAGAGCAGTGGGTCCCTCTTCTGCGCCTCCATTTAACACATCCCCACTCTTCCCTGCCATGGTTAGTGCCTCTGGTCAGTGGTAATACTGAACACCTGTTATGGAAATAGAGAGAAACATAGAGCTTAGGCCCGACTTAAAGGATAGCGCACGCTATGTGATAAGGTACGGTAAAAAGAGTCCTCTAATCCTGGATCACTTAAAGGTCCAGAATTATTGCAGTGTTAATTCAGAATGTAGTGTAACCGATCTGGAAAATAGAGGAATAAAATATAGTTGGTATTAGCACTAAATGTGCAAAAAGTGTGAACAGCTACTAAGAGAAAGATTCTGAAACGCGTGGGATCTCTGGACACTAGCGAGTCCCTGTAGTTTTAATGAGGTCACTAGTGTTTGCCGGAGCGTCCTGGCACAGAGACACTGCACACGCTGTCACTCCAGACAGTTAGCTTATTTGCTATCTTGTATTTGCACAGACACCTATTGAATATTATCATCGGGGCTGTGGAGTCGGCAAGCCAAAGCCCCAACTCCGACTCCTCAATTTCCCAAACCTCTGACTCCGAATCCTGACTCCCTCAGGCGCATGCTTAAGTGATTAAGGAGGATTCGGGCAGTATTGAAAACCAAAAGGTGGATTTCCCAAATACTAACAAAATAATAAAAATTAACATTTTGATTTTTAGGAGCAAAACAGTAACAATGCAGTTACAGGAAAGAATCTGCAGAACTAAGCAGATGCCAAATACTTGCGAGTCAAATTTATGTATAAGATCGGTAAGATGACTGTATATAAAATTACAGTAGCCTCATGTACAAAGCTGTAGTGGATGGAGAGATATAGAACCTGAAAGTCACAAGTTCAAAACATTGTTACCATTTTGCTTGTCCATGTAAAACATTTTATTGGATTCAACTTTAGAACACAAAAAAATTGTAAATATGCAAAACACTGCAGGAACATACGTGGAGTCTCTGAATTCGTTCTGAGAAATAGTATCGCCTCCATCCGATCCTGCATACATGACCTCACATCTGATCTCATTATTTCCAGGCTAGAGAACGGCCTCTCTACACTAACTTGGGTTGGGGGCAAAGCGGTGACCACAGGGGCAACCTCTCTAACAATGTCAGGGTATAAAGGAATTGTCACAGGCACAGTCAGTTTTGATGAATGGTTGATCTCTTCTACTTCTTTGAAAGCAGGTGAAACATTTTTCTGAAACCTGTTTGCCCTGGGAGCGGGATCTTCTCCCCTGGGGCAGCACTTTGCCTGCTCCATGTCATCAATTACCGTCCTCATGTGATGAGGCTGAAGATATGGGAGCAGCAGCACTGGCCGGACCCAATTCCTCTTGCTCTTTGCATCAAACTAACTGG
Source organism: Phyllomedusa bahiana (assembly GCA_025379985.1). Classification (NCBI taxonomy): domain Eukaryota; kingdom Metazoa; phylum Chordata; class Amphibia; order Anura; family Hylidae; genus Phyllomedusa; species Phyllomedusa bahiana. Next base: position 13,386 of record JAODAL010010236.1, on the reverse strand, counting down.
ACCAACTAATTATATATTTTGGGAGTCGGAGTCGGTCCATTTTATGACAACTCCGACTCCACAGCCCTGATTTATCATCCTTATACAACTGGACAGCTGTATAGAAAATTGGGAGGTACACGCCTGATATGGATTGATCTACTCATTTGTCTATTATTGTGGAGAGATGGTTGCTGGATCCATAATGGGATAGGGGAAGCAGATACTCTATATTACAGCGGTGACAGCCCAGCCAGCAGCCATATGAGCTGTGACGTGGGAAACTCCGGATCTAGATGAAGATAGATCTAAGGGCATGTTCACACAGCGGATTGGGACGCGTACTGTATGCACCGCAATTAACCGTGTGTTTTAGAAGTATGTGCTGTCCAGCGCATACTTCTAAAGCCCGAGGGGAGAGGGGAGGACTGCCCCCGGCCGGCCCCATTCACTTGCATTATCGTATTGTACGCCGGGGAAAACGAGACATAATTCATAGTTCTCTATGAATGCGGTGCGCATTTCGGCAGTATTAGGCAATGTTCACACGGCTTATTGCCGGCGTAATTGCGGGGACGGATTTCGCCCCGCAATTACGCCGGCAGCCGTGCGGGGGTCCAGCAGTTCGCCAGCCCCATAGACACTCATTATTCACGGTGTGTACACGCCGTAAATAATTCACATATCACTTTCTCCCCCCGCGGCGGACTCGCCGAGCGGAGAGAAGAGACGGAATCCATAGTTCTCTATGAGAACTGTAGATTACCGTAGTTACTGGGACAGATTGGAGCCGTACTGCAGCGCAAATACGGCACGCAGTACGGCACCAATCAGCGCCCAAATAAGCCGTGTGAACGAGGCCTTAAAGCGCAAATACGCGGCGAAACGCCCACCGCAATTACGCCACGTGAACATACCCTAAGAGAAACATATGTACACAAACAAATATATACACATATGTATACACACACACACACACTACACACATATACAGTGGGGAAAATATGTATTTGAAACAATGGCATTTTTCAAGTTTTCCCACCTACAAATAATTTATAGGTCTGTAAATTTTATCGTAGGTACATATCACCTGTGAGAGATTTCTTAGTTTCCATCTACAAAGAATTATAAGGTCTGTAAATTTATATGTAGTATCATATCACTGTGAGAGATGTATCTATAAAAAAAAAAATATATATATATTCAGAAAATCACATAGTATAATTTTTAAATAATCAATTTACATTTTATTGCATGAAATAAGTATTTGATACAATAGAAAAACAGAATGTAATAATATTTGGTACAGAAATCTTGGTTTGCAATTACAGAGGTCAGACGTTCCCTGTAGTTCTTGACCCAATTTGCACACACTGCAGCAGGGATTTTGTTCCTCTCCTCCTACAGATCTTCTAGGCTTTGGGGCTGTCGCTGGGCAACACCGAGTTTCAGCTCCCTCCAAAGATTTTCTATTGAGTTCAGGTCTGCAGACTGGCTAGGTCACTCCAGGACCTTGAACTGCTTCTTACGAGCTGCTCCTTAGTTGCCCTGGCTGTCTGTTTCGGGTGTCTTGTTGGGAGACCCAGCCATGACTCATCTTCATTGATCTTACTGAGAGAAGGAGGTTGTTGACCAATCTGGTGACACATTACACCATATTGTAGGGAGGATGGATGAGGCTGTCGTCCTATCCACTTTGCAGAAAAGCACCCACAAAGTATGATGTCCCCCGCCCATGCTTCACAGTTGGGACGGTGTTCTTGGGGTTGTACTCATCCTTCTTCTTCCTCCAAACATGGTGAGTGGAGTTGATGCCAAAAAGTTCAGTTTTGGTCTCATCTGACCACATGACCCTCTCCTGCCTCCTCTGGATCATCCAGATGGGGGCTGGACATGTGCTGGTGCGAGCAGGGGAACCTTGCATATCCTGCAGGATTTCACTCCATGACAGCATAGTGTGTTACTAGCAGTAATCTTTGAGACTGTGGGCCCAGCTCTATTCAGTTCAATGACAAGGTCCCCCCATGTAGTTCGGGGCTGATTCTTGACCTTTCTCAGAATCATCCTTCCCCCAAGATGCGAGATCTTGCATGGAGCCCCACACCTGGGAAGATTGACAGTCATCTGGTGTTTCTTCCATTTCCTAATAATTGCGCCAACAGTTGTTGTCTTCTCTTCAAGCTGCTGCCTATTATCCTGTAGCCCATCCCAGCCTTGTGCTGGTCTACAATTTTATCCCTGGTGCCCTTAGACAGCTCTTTGATATTGACCATGGTGGAGAGGTTGGAGTGTGATTTAATGTGTGGACAGGTGTCTTTTTTTTTTTTTTACAGGTAATGAGTTCAAACAGGTGAAAATAATTCAGGTAACGAGTGCACAGTAAGAGGCTTCTTAAAGAAAAACTAAGGCAGAATTCTTGCTGGTTGGTCGGTGATCAAATACTTATTTCATGTAATAAAATGCAAAATTAATTATTTACAAATCATACCATGTAATTTTATTGATTTTTGTAGATTCTGCCTCTCACAGTTGAAGTGAACCTACGATAAAAATTACAGACCTCTCCATTCTTCTCTGTAGGTGGGAAAACTTAGCATAACTATGCACACACATATAAACTAACATTATGTGAGCATGTATATATGTATTATATATATATATAATATATATATATATATATATATATATATATATATATATATATATATATACACACACACACACACACATAACAGATTCCCACTAGGTGAAGAAAAAGTTAGAGTCCACAGGGAATGTCTACGCGTTTTGAGTGTGTGTGCCCTTACTCATGGCACTATATATATATATATATATATATATATATATATATATATACAATACACACACACACACACATATAATACACACATACCTCTGGTTCCTGTGACAGTTGCGGGCGGCTGCCTCCCATTGCAGTCACTGCTGAGGTCATCAGTGTGTTATGCTCCAGGATGTAGTCAGTGACCGGGCGTCCTGAGTGGGCAGGGCAGTGGCTCAGCCCCATCTGCTGATAGCACTAAGGGTATGTTCACGCAGGGTGTTGAGTCCATGTGAACATTCGCTTTTAGCTGCGTGTTTTGATCCATCTGTCGGACCCCAAACCCGTATCTAATAATGTGCAGTGTGATTTCCATTGCTTTTTTATGAAACATGCATCGGTGTTCAGACAATTGATCACTGATGCGTCTTTCGAATCCATTCCAAAAATTGTCATGTCAATTCTTCATCCGAAAGTCGCAGCAGGAGCCCTATAATAAACTATAGGGTGCGATCTTGCTGCAGCCAAACACGCAGCTGCATGTTGGATCCGTGTTGGATACAATCGAAGCAGGATTTTTGGATGCGATTTCTGGAACCAAAAACGCAGTGTGAACGGCCCCTGTTTCCAAGGCTGGGTTCCCATCAGCTCCAGCACGGCTATCTGTCCGGATACTTGAAAGAAGTATTCCGACCTATACCGTGGCAGACCCGGAGGAGCAGTAGGGCAAACGTAGGCTGATATGGTCAATGTATTTTTCGTTTCGCTGGACACGACAGCACGGTCCCCATTCCCCCTATAGACGTGCGGTGCACTTTCGTCAAGTATCCTGACCCCCCGAATGTGATATGAAAACAACCTGATACGACTCGCGCTTCTATTCCCCGCCATTTTCAAGATCCCTGCTTGCTGCCAGTGAGTGGAGACATCCTGGCTCAGCTAATCCTCTGTGAGCTCACCAGTCTGGATTCCAGCCGAGCACGTTTTACCTGCGCTGACGCATTGTAGCAAACTATTTCTCGTCCCAGAGGATTATCGGCAGTCATGCAAGTGTAACAAACCCTCAGCAGTGAGACAGATCAGCTTCTATTCACATTAGGGTTTTCGCCATACCGTCTGAGCTGTCACTATGAGATGGATAGATCTGACCTGATTTCTGCCACAACTAATGGCGCCCTTGCTTCACATACATTTATTATGCGTTTTATAGTTGTGCCTTTTCGGGGGAAAGGGGAGTGGCCTCCACAAGTGGGTGTGGCTTCAGGAAAAGGGGCGGGCTTAGCACGCGGCACACTTATCCCGCAGCTCGTGGCTCAAAGCAATCCAACTTATAAAAGGTGTAAAGTTAGACTGGACAGGGCTAACGTGCGGCAGGTTTATCAGCACTATGACAGTTGCGGCGCATTGTGACTGTCTGGTCTAAGGGTAAGTTCACACAGTGTAATCATGTAACTGTCTACCCCGCAATTACGCCGGGTGTTCGGGAGTCGCGCTGATTGGCGTGTACTCCTGCGACGCGGGTGGGGGGGGGGGGGGGGTAGCCCGCTGGCCCCATAGACATGCATTACTCGCGGCACGAAAGCGATGGTATTGTACGAGCGGGGAGAGGAGGCGTAATCCATAGTTCTCTATGAGAACTATGGATTGCCGTAATTATGGGGCGCATCTCGCCCGTATTAGAGCGCAGTACGCCGCAAGATACGCAGCGAAGGCCGCCCCATAATAAGCCGTGTGAACATAGCCTAAGTTTACACTGTCTAAGAGTTACACAGGATTGATAAACCTGCCCCAATACGTCTTAATCCTTCCCGAGAGGTCATGAGGATTGGTTGGGGTGGCGGCAGTATGGCGCACGATCAGGAGCGGAGTCCGCTCTGTACAGGGCCCATGCTAGCCAATAACTGGCTGCAATGTTGGTTAATCCCAAATACTTAAAGGGGTCGTCTACTCTTTTAAAAAAATTATTGTTGGTTGGACAGAAGTTACAGTAAAATAAAATTTTAAAAATAATACACAAAGCAAAGTTTTCCCACAAATGAGACCCACATTGTTCCAGCGCAGTCAATCTCCGACCCCAGCAGCCGCTTCCCATGTTAACGGTGCCCGCCTGGGTCAGTGATTGACAGCGTCATGTGACTGATGATCCTGATGTAATTGGCAGGAAGCACCGGAACAAACGGAGCAGGTTCCAAAAGGCAGGAGAGGTTTTGATTCTATTTACCCCCTTCCTGATCAGCAGTAACTTGGACGTTAGGACATCAAAGCCTGATAGGTGGGGTTCTCAGAGGTGAGACCTGCACCTATCTCAGGAATAGGCCCTGATATCTCAGTACGGCTGAACAGACCGCTCCTCAGTACTCAGATCTCCCATAGAACAGAATGGAGAACACAGCCGCCCTGTATGGACTCCATGAACAGAATGGAGAAACAGCGCTCCCCTGTCTGGGAACTCCCATAGAACGAGGAGAACCAGGCTCCCTGTACTGGGAACTACCCATAGAACAGAATGGAGAACACAGCGCTCCCCTGTACTGGGAACTCCCATAGAACAGAATGGAGAACACAACGCTCCCTGTACTGGGAACTCCCATAGAACAGAATGGAGAACACAGCGCTCCCCTGTACTGGGAACTCCCATAGAACAGAATGGAGAACACAGCACTCCCCTGTACTGGGAACTCCCATAGAACAGAATGGAGAACACAGCGCTCCTGTACGGGAACTCCCATAGAACGAATGGAGAGAACAAGCGCTCTTTATGGAACTCCATAGAACAGATGGAGAATAAGCGCTCCCCTGTACCGGGAACTCCCTAGAACACGATAGAGAACACAGCGCTCTCTGTACCGGGCACTGTCAGAGAACAGAATGGAGAGAACACAGCGCTACCTGTACTGAGCCTGAAGCTGTAAACCACCCACAGCCTGAACAGGAGGTGGGAGCCTGAAGCTGGCTGTGAGTGTCATTATTAAATCCGCATCCCTTTACTGGGCTATAGTCACATGTCCAAATGTAAAAGAATGTAATGAGGACCCCAAGACAATACATCAGATTTCTGCCGCAAATCTAACCTTTGCGGGGACGATATTCGCTGCTATCTGAGCCCCACTTTGATGAGGGGGATATGTGGCGCCCGCCTGATGTCACTCCAAGAAATTTTAGAATTTAAAAAAGAAGTCAATTTTTTCTCGCTCGCACAGTGGATTTTAAACCCATGAGGTAATAAAATCAGGAATTGAGTCCATTCAAATGATGGCTGACATGGAGATTTTAAAGGGGTTGTCTCGCTACATTGATTCATCTTACCTCAGACCTGTTTTCTTGGTTCCATTTTGAATTCAGGGGCGTGTTTACTGGCTTCCACTAGGCTGCAGTAGAAGTCAGGTCTGTAGCTATAGCAACCAGTGCTGGCAGCCTACCAGGAGAGATCAAACAGGTCTGTAGTTATAGCAACCAGTGCTGGCAGCTATCAGATCAAACAGGTCTGTAGCATAGACAGGTGGCAGCCTATCAGGAGAGATACACGGTCGTGCTATAGCAACTGAGACTGATGAGCCATACACAGGATATCTCTGAATAGTCGGACACTGTTAATTGGCCACATATTGCAAAGTGACTTGTTTGTGCAAGATCTTGAACATAAAAAGCAGCGATCCTTGTAGTGAGACAACCCCTTTAAGGTAGATCCAAATGCCACAGTAAAACGCATTGTGTGAACAAAGCCTTACAAAATAAACCCCGAGTAACTGGAACTACAAGTCCCAGCAAGATGAGTTCTACACTTGATACAGAGTCCCTGGTCACAAGAGCCTTAGCTACAGTTAGACTAGATGACAGAAATCTCCTCCATGACAGCGACCACCTACCTCCAACTCCGTCCGCGACCGGAAGTGATCTGGCACAAGCCGGAAAAAATACAAGAGCAAAACGGTTCCCCAAGCGCTGCTGCCATAGCAACGCAAGCCACGAAGGCAGCCGTGATTACGTCACGCAGCAACGCTTCTTGGGAATTGTAGTCCTTAGTGTTAGTAAACCACGCCCTAAAATAGTTCTTAGCCAATTATCGTGTGCGGCTCACTGTGATTGGTTGAAAGCTGTTGCGTAGTAGAGCTCAGCGGCTGCAGCCAATCAGAGTGAAGCTCTTCAGAGCGCGGCTGTGATTGGCTGGAGGGTGCGGTGGGCGCCGTTTCTAGAAGTTTCTGTCAGGAGCCGGGGAAGCGCTCCTCAGGCAGTGGGTGAGGGCTGCCCGCTGTCAGTTACGTATTCCATACAGTTTTATGTAGTATTCGTTATAGTAATGCCTCACTGCTGCTGGCCAAGTTCAGCATTTGCTGTAAGTCCTCATTCACACAAGGTGAAAGGGGACGCGTCCGTCACAAAGGGATATTTTAGCTAAAACCAAAATTCCTGGAAATTTTTTTTTTTTTTAGAATCCATGGCTTTTTTTTTTTTTTTTTTTAATTCCGGCAGTTTTATTATAACAAGTAAAAATCTCTCCGGTTTGTAGCTGTGATAGTAAAATAATGAAACTCCTGAATGCACTTTACAAGCACAACGCTATAGTTTTCTTATAAATAGTAGGTAATGACGTAATGATTGCTCTGTTCTCTGGACAAGATAAAAATTAGACTAGACCGGGCCATGCCAAGAGGAATTTGACAGGGAAATGGGCCAATCTTTTTCTGCAGGGGTGAAGCGGGGGGGGGGGGGGGGGGGGGGGTCTTCACACTTAGGCTATGTTCACATGGCTTAAAAATTGGACATATTTCAGTCCGTAAATTCAGTCCCGTATGCGCGAATTACGGCTGGAATACGTCCCCAGTCATTACGGTAATCCACAGTTCTCATAGAGAACTATGGATTACGTCTCCTCTCCCTGCTCGGCGAATCCGCCGCGGGGAGAGATAAGTGACAGGTCATTTTGTAGCGGCGTATACGCGCCGCTGGTACTGAAAGTCTATGGGCCCGCGAGGTGCCGCCCCCCCCGCTCCCGTCCACAAGGTGTAATTGTGGGGCGTAATTACGCCTCTCAAATAAGCCGTGTGAAAATAGCCTAAGGCTATGTATTGTGGTTCTGTAAAAAGCAGAGAACAAGCGCAATCCTGAACAGCAAGAATATCACCATGCGATGTAGGTTTCCAATAATCAAACCGCTCACCTGATTAGGTGGTACATGTAATGGTACAACTCACAAAAAATCATAACGACCCAATGGGGGGAGTCCTAACATAAATCCACGTGCTGCCTATCTTCTCCTGACACGAAGAGACACCAGCTCCACGGGAGAACATGCTAAGATAGGTAGTAAAAAAAAAAAAGAAAATATAGCGCTCGTGGATGAAGAAAGGTTTTCGGTAAACAGACACTGGGTATGTTTAACCACTATATTAATGTCTTTTATTAAGTAAAATAAAGTAAAACATTGCGTTTCGCAGACAGCTGTCCGCTTCCTCAGGTCATAATGAACAGGTAAGTGTACAATGTGTTTAAAAAGCCCGGGATGCCAGATCGAGGCTACCACGAGGTAAAATACGGGAACAAAGAAAGGACATCTCCAAAGAGGATACAACTAAAATAGGACACATGTTTAATAACAAAGTCTCTTGTTTTCAATTGTAACAAATGGTCACTAACAAATAAAATAACTTAATATCATAAACAGTTAATCACAATAACATACCTTTGGATTTCTCTACAGGAATAAAAGTACAATAAATAATTAACCATGATATAAAAATATAATAAACACATTAAATAATTAACCATGATAAAAAAAAACATAAATACAATACAATAACTTTCGCCTAATATTCCTGTCATCACACGATATATTGTGGCGCGTACTCCCGCAGCACGGGGGGCGGGCTGCCCCTTGACATTAATTCTTGGTCGTTTTTCACCGCAGTAATTGAATGTCCTTATCTCCCCGGGGTGTAAAATACGATCCATTTGGAGGGGGGGGAGAGGAGGGTTAAATCCTTTTTTCTCTATGAGGATTATGGATTTCAAAATTTGGGTGCACATCTCGCCCGTAACAGGAAATTGAGCAAATTGCGACCAAAAATTACCCCTTGAAAAAACCCTTAACTTTCTCAATCCTGCAATTTTAACAGCTCTGAAAACCTCTGCTTTTTAACACAGGATGTTCACGGCTTTTTTTTGGGGACAAGGGTTTTTTTGGAGCCTTTCCCCCCCAAAACCCCCCCAGTTCATTTAATTGATTCCTATGTAAAACCTCACTGTTCACACAATTCTTGAAGCGCGGTTTTCCCGCAGTTTTTTTTGGGCTATTCTTTTTGTAGGGGTGAAAACCTCGTCGAAAGCCTGATCCAAAACTGATCAAAACCCCCTAAAAAACCTCGTCTGAAGAAGCATTTTTTCGGCGGGGTTTTTGATGTGGTTTGGACGAGGAACCCCTCCGAAAAACTTTCGTCCAAAATCCCCGTTGGGGAACCTGCCCTTACACCCTTTCCCCAAGTGCTTATGACACATCTCGGGCCCCTGCAATAAAACTCGCTCTCAGACCCCTGTGCTGATAACTTCACCTCTCCTGACCTCCGCTGTTTTTTTACTTGCCCCTCCCCCTGATCCTCTGTGATGATACTTGCGCCTCTTCAGCCCTCCTGTGTGATACTTGCATTTTCCTCAGATCCCCTGTGTGATACTTGAAACCCTCTCTAATCCTCTGCGCTTATGATACTTGCGCCCCCTCCAGATCCTCTGCTGCTGATGATACTTGCCTCTTAGATCCGCTGCGATGGATACGCGCCTCTCTCAGTCCTCCTGCTGATGATACTTGCCCTTCTCGACCCTCCTCTGAGATACTTGAAACTCCTCGACCCTGCTGTGATGTTACTTGGCCTCCCCGATCCTCCTGTGTGAACTTGCACCCCCCCTGATCCCCCTGTGATGATCTTGCACCTTCTCAGATCCCCCTGCGAGATATTGCACCTCTCCCTGATCCTCCGGTGATACTTGCCCCCTTCTCAGACCTCCTGGTGAACTTGCACCTTTTCCAGACCCTGTGCTGATGAACTTGCACCTTTCCCCTGATCCTCTGCTGATGATACTTGCACCTCTCCCCGATCTCCTGCTGATAAAATACTTGGCCTCTCCAGATCCTCCTGTGTATCTTGCACCTCTCTAGATCCCTGATATACTTGCACCTTCTCAGATGATCCTGCTGATGATATCGCGCCTCTTAGACCTCTGTGATGTACTGCGCCTCTTCAGATCCTCCGTGTGATTTTTGCACCTCTCTCGACCCTGCTGATGATCTTGCACCTCTCTCAGATCCTCCTGTGATGATACCACGCCTCTTCAGACCTCCTGCTGTGATATCGCGCCTCTCGTCCTCCTCTATTACTTGCGCTCTCTCAGATCTCTGCGATGATATTGCGCCTCTCTCAGACCCTCCTGCTGTGATACTTGCGCCTCTCTCAGATCCCCCTCTGTGATATTTTGCGCCTCTTCAGATCCTCCTGCTGATGATACTTGCCCCTCTCTCAGATCCCCTGCTGTGATACTTGCACCTCTCCCTGACCTCCTGTATGTACTTGCCCCTCTCTCAAAATCCTCCTGCGATGATATTTTGCCCCTCTTCAGACCCCCCCTGTGATGATACTTGCACCTCTCTCAGATCCCCCCTGCTGATGATACTTGCGCCCTTTTCAGTCCTCCTGCGATGATTTTGCCCCTCTCTCAGATCTGTGCTGATAAACTTGGCCTCTCTCAGACCCCCTGCTGATGTTCTGCACCTCTCTCAATCCTGCTGATGATACTTGCCCTCTCTCAGATGATCCTGTATGATACTCCGCCTCTTCAGATCCCCCTGTGATGATACTCGGGCCTCTCAATCCTCCTGCTGATGATACTTGCCCCTCTCTCAGTCCTGCTGTGATACTTGCCCCTCTTTTCGAATTCCGTGTTGATACTTGCGCCTCCTCAGACCCTCCTGCTGAGATCTGCGCCTCTCTCAGATCCTCTGTGATGATATTTGCCCTCTCTCGATCCTCTGCTGATGATACTTGCACCTCTCGATCCTCTGCTGTGATACTTGCACCTCTCTCAACCCTTTGTGAGATACTTGCCCTCTCTCAGATTCCTCTGATGATACCCACGCCTCTCTCAGACCTCCTGCTGATATACTGGGCCCTTCTCTGATCCTCTTGTGATGATACTGCCCCTCCTCAGATCCTCCTGCTGATATACTGCGCCTCTCTCAGATCTGCGCTGATGATTCACGCTTCTCAATCCCACTTTTACTTGCCCCTTCCGAATCCCTCCTGCGATGATACTTGCACCTCTCTAGATCCTCCTGCTGATGATACTTGCACCTCTCTCAGATCCCCCTGCTTGTTATACTTGCCCCTCTCTAAGATCTGCTGTGATATACTTGCACTCTCTCAATCCTCCTGCTGATATACTTGCACCTCTCTCAGATCCTCCTGCTTGATGATCTTGCCCTCTTCAATCCTGCTGTATACTTGGGGGCTCTCTCAGATCCTCCTGCTGATTGATACTTGGGGGCGCCTCTCTCAGATCCCCCTGTTATGATAATCAGGGCCCTCTCTCAGATCTCTGCTGATGATACTTGCCCCTCTCTCAATCTCCCTGTGATGATACTTGCGCCTCTCTCAGATCCTGGCTGATGATACCCCACCCCTCTCTCAGATCCTGCTGCTAAATGATACTTCACCTCTCTCGATCTCCTGCTGATGAACCTTTCACCCCCTCTCAGATCCTCCTGTGATGATACTTGCGCCCTCTCGATCCTCCGCGTTTTGTACTTGCGCCTCTATAGATTCCTCCTGCTGATGATACTTGCGCCTCTCTCAGATCCTCCTGGCTGATGATCTTGGCCTCTCTCAGACCCTCCTGCTTGATGAATACTTGCAACCTCTTCCAGATCCTTGCTGCTAAATGATACTTGCACCTCTTCAGATCTCCTGCTGATGATACTCACGCCCCCTTCAGATCCTGCTGCTGATGATACTTGCCCTCTCTCAGACCCTGCTGCTGATGATATTTGGGCCCCTCTCTAGATCCTCCTGTGATGATAATTCACCCCCTCCCCCGGGATCCTCCTGCTGATGATACTTGCGCCTCTCTCAGATCCTCCTGCTGATGATACTTGCGCCTCTCTCAGATCCTGCTGCTGATGATACTCGCGCCTCTCTCAGATCCTGCTGCTGATGATACTTGCACCTCTCCCTGATCCTCCTGCTGATGATACTTGCACCTCTCCCAGATCCTCCTGCTGATGATACTTGCAACTCTCACTGATCCTCCTGCTGATGATACTTGCAACTATCACAGATCCTCCTGCTGATGATACTTTCGCCTCTCTCAGATCCTCCTGCTGATGATACTTGCACCTCTCCCTGATCCTCCTGCTGATGATACTTGCTCCTCTCTCAGATCCTCCTGCTGATGATACTTGCACCTCTCTCAGATCCTCCTGCTGATGATACTCACGCCTCTCTCAGATCCTCCTGCTGATGATACTTTCGCCTCTCTCAGATCCTGCTGATGATGATACTTGCGCCTCTCTCAGATCCTCCTGCTGATGATACTTGCACCTCTCCCTGATCCTCCTGCTGATGATACTTGCGCCTCTCTCAGATCCTGCTGCTGATGATACTCACGCCTCTCTCAGATCCTCCTGCTGGTGTTGATACTTGCTCCTCTCTCAGATCCTGCTGCTGATGATACTCACGCCTCTCTCAGATCCTCCTGCTGATGATACTTGCGCCTCTCTCAGATCCTCCTGCTGATGATACTTGCTCCTCTCTCAGATCCTCCTGCTGATGATACTTGCACCTCTCTCAGATCCTGCTGATGATACTTGCACCTCTCTCAGATCCTCCTGCGATGATACTTGCCCCTTTTCTCAGATCCTGCTGCTGATGATACTCAGCCCTCTCTCAGATCCTCCTGCTGATGATACTTGCGCCTCTCTCAGATCCTCCTGCTGATGATACTTGCACCTCTCCCTGATCCTGCTGTTGATAATATTTACACCGCTCTCACCCCCTGCTGATAGCACAACTCTCTCAGGATCTGCTGATATTTTCACCCCTCTCACCTCCAGCTGATAACACGTATATGTCTCAGGTCCTGACAACACTTACACCTGTCTTAGTATTTACAGATCTTGCTGACAATACTTACATCTCCCCCAGAACCAGCTGATCACACTTACACCTCAGGTCCTGCTGATAACATTTACACCTTTCTTAGGTCCTGCTGATAACACTGATATCTCTCTCACCTTCTTCTGACAATATTAACACCTCTCCCAGGACCTTCTGATAACACACCCTCTCATTGCTGATAACATTTATACCTCTCTCAGGTTCTGCTGATAACACACCTCTCGGACCCTTTGTGGGCCTGGAATCCAACCATCAGGCAATCCTCATTGTCACTTTCCAAGCTCACAGAGTGAAAGTCAGAGACATAAGCAAGGAGGTCATGTTCAGAGGGCGACTTTAAATTATACATGTAAGAAAACAACAACACCGATTTAACTTGGCGCCTAAAAAGGTCTTAATGACCAGCACATTTTTTTTAGTTTTCACCTCCTTGCCTATCAACGGTCATAACTTTTTTATTTTTTCAATGAC